>JBAMBJ010002785.1:0-13731 GCA_037043495.1 Drosophila recens | reverse complement strand
AACATAAGGAAACTTGAATGAACTTCCACTGTTGATCACCTACCTTTATTTTGCTGTACAGTCTGCTGCACCCTCGGGAGTGTCCATACCAACGACCAAAGATTGGCCACATTATGATAGTCCGTCTGGACGGGAATCTATAGTTACCAGCCGAAACACAAGCTTGTTTAAGAATACAACTTTAGACTTCTGTGTGCAAATGCGAACCATTGTACATCTGTGTGTGTGTGTGTGTTTACATTTAAACACAACCGGCTGTTGTGTGCAGCATTAACCCTTGGATGACCTGTGGGCGCATATGTGACAACTAAACAATTATTTTATATACGCTACAGGGATTTAAACCCTAACCGAAACCGTTACCTTTAACCGGTAAAACCGGTTTTTTTATTTTTTAATTTTTATTTTAATTTTCTTATGTTTAATTTTGGATTTTTATTTGTGATATTCATGATCGAATTTTCGTAGCACTGAATAAGGGCAAATCAAATAGATTTGCTAAATGAAACATAAAAATTGTGAAAATGTAACTAAACTACATCAAACTGAAGAATATGTGAAATAAATGTGTGAATGAAACATAAAGAAAGTAATGCCTTTTTAATTATTATTATAATATTATAAATATAATTATATTTTTGCAAAGAAATTTTTTTGTGAACCGAAACCATATCGATATTTCAAAACCGATACATACAAAAACCGGTTCACCGTTACGAAACCTTTATTCAAAGATTTTGCGTAAACAAAAAATTATCAAAAATCTCTTCGCTAGTATTTTTCATAATTTTTTGAAAATTGCTAAAAAGCCACTTTTTGTATGAAAGTAGGCAAAATGGGTTAAAATAGTAATTTTTAGCAATTTTCAAAAAATTGTGAAAAATACTAGCGAAGAGATTTTTGAAAATTTTTTTTTTCAGTCACTCTTAGAATTGTATGAAGAATTTTTTTGCATCAAAATATTTTTTGTAAAAAATCGAGGAAAAAAGTCAAAACAGTAGACTTTTACAACAATTCAAAATTTTCAATGGGTACTTAATGGGTTAATGAAAGTTTTGTATCATTCAAACGGAATTTTAATGACCTTTCCATTGTTGCCAAACTTAACATAAAGTAAGTTCAAATTACGCGAAGATTTAGCTTTACTTTTGTCAAAATACTTTATCCGACGACTGTATACAGGGGTGGTCAAAAGTATTTACACAACACTTAAAGTTAATTGTACTCGTAATTTGAGCTTACTTCATGTAAAGTTTGGTATCAATGGAAAGGTCTTTTGAATTCCTTTCAAATGATACAAAAATCTGTTTAATCCGTTAAGTACCCACTGATAAATTTGAGTTTTTGTAAAAGTCAATTTTTTTGACTTTTTTCCTGGGTCTCAAACAAAAAATGTTTTGATGCAAAAAGTTTCTTCAAACAATTTAAATAGTGACTGCAAAAAAAAATTTTCAAAAATCTCTTCGCTAGTATTTTTTTGAATTTTTTGAAAACTGCAAAAAAGGGACTTTTTGCACGAAAATGAGGAAAAAGTGCCTTTTTGGCAGTTTTCAAAAAATTATTAAAAATACTAGCAAAAAGATTTTTTAAAATTTTTTTTTGCAGTCACTATTTAAATTGTTTGAAGAAACTTTTTGCATCAAAACATTTTTTGTTTGAGACCCAGGAAAAAAGTCAAAAAAACTGACTTTTACAAAAACTTAAATTTATCAGTGGGTACTTAATGGGTTAAGAAAACTTTTGTATCATTTGAAAGGAATTCAAGAGACCTTTCCATTGATACCAAACTTTAGCTGAAGTAATTTCAAATTACGAGTAGATTTAACGTTAAGTGTTGTGTAAATACTTTTGACCACCTCTGTATATTTTAATTAATTAATGACCCAATAAAAACACACAAGTTTTACACACTTATAGTTACATTTAAAATGTTTCTAAGTTTTATTTGACTAGTTCCATTGCATAAACATTAATACAAGTTTCAAATTCATTATTTATGTTTTCAATATAATTTTTTTGTGTTTTGTTTTTTTTTTTGTCATGAAAGAGCTAACTTTGAAGGAGCTGCAGGAGGAGCAGGGGTAAGGGTTAAGGTTTAAGGTTTAAGGGCAACAACAACGGTCGAGCTGGCAGTTTGAAATCCGAAAAAATTGGTGTTTTAGTCAGTTAGAAACGGAGCGAATGAATGCGCCGAGACAACTTGATAAAGGGTTGAGCTTTTTTCAGTTCCAAACAAATGCAAACTCACCATTGTTGTTGTTGTTTGTTTGTTTTTGATTTGTTTGTTCTTGTTGCTGTTGTAAGATAAGGTCATAATTATGTGAATTAACTTTAGTTATCTTTTAAGCATAGTTTGGTTTTGTTTTCTGTAGTTCACACCGAAAAAATTGAAACATTTACACTTATGTACATACATACATGCACACACAATACATTCAAACACTTAATAAACATTTATAATAGTCATAATAATCATAATAATAATCATCATATTTAAATCTGTAGTAATTAGGTAATAAGTATTTTTTATATAGCAAACATTGAGAACATTTTCTTCTACACAGTTTACTATACATATATATTCATCAATATTATGCATGTTTATATATATAGTATTTATAATAATAATAATAATAACTAATTATGTTCGAGACTCTTTTAGCCATGGTTATTTGCATTGTTGTTATGTTGTTGGTTGCTTGCTTTTAAAATAAGGGTCACAAAATTCGTTTACAAATCGTAAATTGGTGTTTTGTTCTTCTTCAACTTCCACTTCATCATCTTTAGGCTGCGCGCACACTGGGAGCTGAAAGCGGAGCTTACAGCTGAGCTTTGTTCTTGTATGAGCGTGCGCAAACTGAAAGCTGAACTTATCTATTAGTTTTGTTCTGAACTTTTCAGCTCGCCTATAAGCTCCGCTGTAAGCTCCGATTTCAGCTCGCAGTGTGCGCGCAGCCTTAATTCGAATCTTATCTAGAAACGTCGCAGCGCCAAAGTGCGCTTCAAATAGAGACAAATGGCCCGATGGATGAGCTCATACTGCTCCGAGTTCTGGACCATGCCGCCGCGTTGCAGCCGCAGATTGCACACAATGCCCAGTATGTCCACAAAGATGTCTGGCATCTTGGGCAGCTTATCGAAACTGACGCCCACCGCCTGCGCCACCGCCTCCGTCTCCGTCGCCTGCTCCACAATGTGCCGTATGTGCAGGATTGTGTTGCAGCTGAAGCTGCTCTCCGTATCCGCATCCTCCGTAGTAGCCTCCTCTCTGTCCGCCATGGTCAGTGTCCTGGTCAACATGCCCGTCAGCGAATACGCCAGAGATTGTCTTAACTGGCGCACTGCATTCATAATGGCCGTAAAGCAACCGGTGCGTCCAATTCCCGCCGAGCAGTGTATAATTGGCAACGGTTGCACCGCATTGAATATATCCTGTTTGTAGATCTCCAAGCGCTGAGCCATCAGATGGGCATTGTGCTCCGTGCTCCGCTGCTCATCATAGTTGTCAAACTCCGACTCGCATTTGCCGAGATTCAGGACATGCAAACAGGTGTCCAGCAGCGTGTTAATGTCCCGCGGCGAGTGATGATCCGGCCAGTCGGGATACCAATAGTGATAGCAGCAAATCTTTTGCAGATAATACTCCAGCCGACCCGCACTGTCCGGCACATTCAGGCAGTAGAGGAGGACCAGCTTCCTGACGGAGTAACCATTGCGTCGCACAATGCCCACGTTCTTGACCAAAAAGAAACTGCCATCCGTGGGCAGCGTGCGACGCAGTGACTCGTCAAGTGTCACCTTGACCGAGTCCACGGCTATGTGCCAGCGACTCCCGTTGAGCTCCCGTTCCCGTTCCGGCTGCAGTTCCTCACATCCTCCTCTCAGCTCATCCTCTGTTGTTTCCGCCTGCAATTAGGGATGGCAAAAGAAATGCATTAATCGATCATTGAATCCTATTATTAATTGCAATTAATCGACGAAAAATAAATATAATCGATTAATCAAATGATTGCAACAGCCGAGTCGATATACCCATGTCCGTCTGTCCGTCTGTAAGAGTTCCTAGATCTCAGAGACTATAAGAGCTAGAGACTCCAAACTTGGTATGTAGGTTCGTCTATATTGCAAGCAGATCGAGTTTGTTTTAGATTTTGAATCGGACCACTCATATCATATAGCTCCCATAGGAACAATCAGTTGAAAATCAAGTCTTAGTATGGAAAACTTTTTTGCTGTTTGAGATATTTCAACCAAACTGATACATACATACTGACCAAATTTGATTGAAATCGGATTACTATATCATATATGTTAAACAGTTCTAAGGATTACTGCAAAATGAAAATTTTTAAATATATCAAAAATATATATACTATTTTTTTGGAATAAAGTCTTTATAATCGAATAATCGATTAGTGTTTCAATTAATTGCAACACATTTAACGATACAATTAAATCGCCAATGGAAGCAAAATAATCGATTATTGTGTATCATATGATTAATCGTGCCATGCCTACCTGCAGTGTTGCTGTTGTTGTTGGCAACAAATATGGCTCAAAGTATTCGCGTGCCAGCGCGCTCAGTTCAAACACCTCGATCTTGGCTGCGACCGCAAAGATCTCGTTCACCTCGATGGGAAAGTAAATGGCGCACTTCTGGCGACCGCTCTCCGTGAAGTTGGTGAGCATGACGATCTTCTGATAGTACTGCTGCAACAGATGCGACCTGTCCACATGGGGACTGCTGCCCCCGCCTCCGCTGCCGCCGCCTCCGTCCAGGCAGCGACGAATGTAACGCTGCGTATTCTGGTAAACCATCAGCCAGAACTCGTAGATCGTGTTGGGCAACGGACCCTGCGAGGCCACATAGCACTTGGACACGTAGTCGGGGCCCTGCAACAAGAATAAATAAAGCAAAGGTTTTCACCAAGGATTAAAAACCTAACCGAAACCGTTAACCGGTAAAAACCGATTGAAATTTAAACCCGTAAAGCCCCATTCAGACGAGCACTTTTTCACCGACACTTTTTTGTCATATTTTGTCAAAAAGCAGTCCGTGTCGCGTAACCATACAAAATTTCAAAGCGTCGGTAAAAACCGACGCTCACCGATGGAAATAAAACACGTTCTATTCCATCGGTGAGCGATGGTGAGCGACACGGAGGGTTTTTTGACAAAAAGTGTCGGTGAAAAAGTGCTCGTCTGAATGGGGCTTAACTGAAACCGTAACCGAAAAAAAAAAATTTCGAAACCAAAACTCTGTAAGAAGAAATAACCGTTTAGTAACCCTTTCATTTAAAAGGGTTAATTTCGGCTTAAAAAAAAGTTTATTTTCAATTTTTTTGATAAAAATTGAAAAAAGTTTTATTTTTAATTGTTATTTTAAAAATTGCAAATAAGAGTTATGGTATAACTTTCAAAAGCAATTTTTAAAAGCATGTTTTATTTTCAATTTTTATTATAAAAATTTAAAAGCCAAATTAAAAATAATTTAAAACGAAAAATTTTAAACTGTTTCGATTTTTTCTTGTTAACGATCTCTGATATTTTGTTATTATTTTAGTATTTTATTTTTAATTTTGATGTGTGAATAAAACATTAAGTAAATAATGTATTTTTAAAAATTATTATATTATTAATATAATTATATTTTTGCAAAGAAATTCTTTTTCTGTGAACCGAACCCATATCGGTATTTCAAAACCGAAACATACAAAAACCGGTTCACCGCTACGAAACCTTTATTCAAAGATTTGGCGTAACCGATAACCGATAACCTAAATGCGAACATAACCGAAAGAGTAACTGAAACCGATATTCATATCGGTTTTAATCGCTGGTTTCCACCTCAGCTTACCTTGATGTAATTGGCATTTATGTAGGGCACATCCTCGTGGGCCAGCAGCGTCGACGTCGCTGTCGACGTCGCTGTCGCCTCGCTGCTTGCGATCTGGGGCGGCATCAGGCAGCTCTGCTGGTGCTGCTGTTGCTGCCGCAGATTGGCCAGCTCGGCGGCCTCGCTCTCGAGCAGCACACGCGAATGCTCGTTGGGCAGAATCGTCTTGTAGCGATTCTTGGTCTGGGAGCCAACGACCATGGGCTTCTCCTGATGGTTCAGCGGCAGATCCCAGAACTCCTTGTGCAGCTCACGAAAGATGCGCTTCTGCTCATCGCCATCCAGTTGGGGCAGCGCGGTGACAATGCTCTCGACCACCGCCTGGTACATGGCCAACAGTTCGCTATCCTCGGATGTGGGTGGCAGCTGGTTGGTGGGCGTGCCAGTGCCGCCCACGTCACGGCCCAGCACCAGCACCGGCACCGGCGGCTGTTCCAAGTTCGCCTTGTAGCTGTGATCGAACACGTGATTCAGCTTGATCAGATCGTATTGGTTCAGCGGATTCGTCGCACTCTGCAGCATCTGGATGCTGGCCAAGTAGATTTTGAACTCCTCACTGGTCGCCTGGGGGGTAGGGATGGCAAAAAGAAATGTATTAATCGATTATACAATCATATGATTAATTTAAGCTACGCGATTATTAATTGCAATTAATCGACGAAAAATAAAAATAATCGATTAATCAAATGATTAATTTTTGTTATAGTTTTTTAAAATATTGTGTAATGCAATGCCATTGTATAGCAAACAAAATTAAGAACAATAATAAAATGCCCAAAAAACATAAATACAGTGGCTCACAGCTTAAAGTATACAGGTCAAATTTTGACATTTATGGCGTATTTGAGCCGTTATCGTTAACATATTTTCATCAATGGAAAGGTCATTTAAATTCCGTTTGAATGACACAAATCTTTCCTTAACCCATTAAGCACCCTTCGAAAATTTCGAAATTTATGTAAAAGTCTACTTTTTCAATTTTTTTTCCCTCGATTTTTCACAAACAATATTTTGATGCAGAAAATTTTGTTTAACAATTCTAAGAGTAACTGCAAAAAAATTTTCAAATATATTTTTGCTGCTATTTTTTTTTTTTTTGAATAAAATTTCCATGTACAGTTTGTCAAGAAATTCCTTACACTCCCTTAAAAATGTAATATTTTGACTTCAAATAAGAAAATATTAGCTTATTATATATATTTGGAAAGGTCATTTAATTTTCGTTCGAATGATGCAAAAATTTCCTTAACCCATTAAGCACCCTTCGAAAATTTCGAAATTAATGTAAAAGTCTACTTTTTCAACTCTTTTTTCCTCGATTTTTCACAAAAAAATTTTTGATGCAAAAAAATCTTGGAACAATTCTAAGAGTAACTGCAAAAGAAAATGTTTGCTAGTATTTTTTATAATTTTTTGTAAACTGCAAAAAATTCACTTTTTGCATGAAAATGAGGAAAAATGGGTTAAAATGGTCATTTTTAGGATTCTCGAAATATTATCAAAAATACTAGGAGAAATATTTTTGAACAATTTTTTTGTTGGTACTATTCACTTTGTGGGTTAATAAGGCCGATGTGGTTCATTTTTATAATAAATTACATTTTATTTATAAAAATTGTCCTCCTACGCGTTTCGGCGACATTTTTCGCCTTCCTCAGGGAGTCTGGATTAAATAAAATTATTTATACGTGTTTACATTACACGAAACAATTATACAAAGAAACACTTAAAATACATACATTTCAAACTTAGTGGTTAACATTTAATCTGTGTGGTGTTGTCCAATCCTATCCTATTATTGCACTGTCCTTTCTGGTTCATCGTCAATTGTTTATTTAATTTAGTTACTCTTAGAATTGTTCCAAGATTTTTTTTGCATCAAAATATTTTTGTGAAAAATCGAGGAAAAAAGTTTTGAAAAGTGACTTTTACATAAGCTCGAAATTTTCGAAGGGTTTCCAATGGGTTTAGGAAAGTTTTGTGTCATTCAAACGGAATTTAAACGAACTTTCCAAATATATATAATAAGCTATTATTTTCTTATTTAAAGTCAAAATATTACATTTTTAAGGAAGTGTAAAGAATTTCTTGACAAACTGTATGTTTCCCTGAAAAAATGTTGGCAACGACGCGATTATTTGATCGAATAATCGATTAGTGTTTCAATTAATCGCCACACATTTTACGATACAATTAAATCGCCAATGGAAGCAAAATAATCGATCGATTATTGTGTATCATATGATTAATGGTGCCATCTTTACCTGGGGGGACAGCGGACGCGTCATAATGTTGCGTATGCCGCCAACGACGCCGACGCCGCCCGTGGAGCAGCTGCAGCTGCACAGGATGACGCCCGGCTCGGGATCCGCTTGGGATCCGCTTGTGATCTTGGACTGCTCGCCGGGACTCGGCTGCAAATCGGAGGCGGAGCCAAAGCACAACGGCGGCTTGCCAAAGTCCAGGAACTGCCCGCCACGATTGCTATTGAGATTCTCGGTGCTGAAGAACTTGCGCTGATCGGTGGAGGCAGCTGCTCCACAACTGCACACGGTCAGCTTGGGCTGCTTGAGCTGCTCCTGCAGCTGCACCTGTCCCTGCACCTGGCCGGCACTCATCATGTTGAGCGTGAGACTTTGATTGCTGCCGCGACGCTCGAGCAGACCGCGCTTGGGTGTGGCGGCCATCGCGTTGAGTTCGCCACACGAGTTGGTGGTGGTGTGGCTCCTCAAGGTGATGCTGTGATTGGAGCCACGCCGGCGGAACAGCGTCTGACGCGCAGCGACACTTAGTTGTTGTTGTCCTGATCCTGATCCTGATTGCTGCTGCTGCGACTGCGCCGCCGCCAACTGTTGCTGCTCCAGATTGCAGCTGGACTTGGAGTTGCTCACCGAGTTGCCCAAACTGTAGTTGGACACGCTCAGGCCGCTGTTCATCAGGTTGCCACAGGAGCTGTGCAGATTCAACGTAAGACTATGATTCGAGCCACGCCGCTGCAGGAGATTCATGGAGCCACCACCAGCCATCGATTTGGCCGGCAAATCCATGGATTTTTGCTTGAACGGCGACTCCATGGCCATGGTCGTGCCGCTGCTGCTGCTGGGCGTGAACTCCACCAGGGTCAGACACTCGGGCAACGTCTTCAGATTGGTGCTGGACGCGTGCAGCAGCGGATTGAGTTTGTGGGCACTGCGCGGCGCCAAGTTCGAGCCCAGTGTAAACTTGGCACTGTCCACGCTGGACGCCGACCTTTGCTCCTCTGCATCCAAGGAGCTCTGATACGGATGCTGTTGCTGCTGCTGCCTGCGATGATACATTTGCCAGTCGCTGCCCGATCCCGGAGATTTGCGACGCGTGGTGCGGCGACTGTGCAGCGATTGCTGGCTATCCAGACGGGACAGGGACAGGGAGGTGGAGGTGGCATACAGGCTGGAGGCGGAGGCGGTTGGCTGAATGTTAGCCTGTTGGCTGCAAGGCGTGGACACATCATGATGATGATGATGATGCTGATGATGATGAGATTCCTTAATGTGCTGCACCACAATCGACAGCTCCGTTTCATTGGCCGCGGAATCCAACGAACGCGCCTTCTCCTTGGTGCTCTTAATGGTGGGCGTCTTGGGCTTGTCTTGGTGAGCTGTCTTCCCGGCCAGCTGGACATCCGTGATGCGTATGGTGAGATTATTTTTATTCTTGCGATTCTTGCGTGCCGCCTCCTGAACTAGAACATCATTTGCTGATTGCTGCTGCTGCTGATTGTCGGGCTCCTCAGCAGCTGCTCCGGCTCCGGCTGCTGTGGTGGGCAGCACCTGCAGCACCTGATCCTGCACCACATGATCAATCTCCGGAAAGCGAAAGAAATTGCCATTTTTATAACCCGCCGAATTGATAATGTTCAAGGGCGAACCCGAAAGCGAATGATTCAGCTGAATATTATTGATGGAGGCCAGCAGTTTGGGTGAAAAGCTAAGGCGGCTGCTGGAATCGTTGTTAAGGAGGAGATTCGGGTTTGGATTCGAATTCGAATTCGGATTCGGTGTCGTCGTCGTTGTCTCATCTCTAAAAATAATTGTTGGTGAGTTATGTTCGCTTTTCGATAAATACAAACTAGCGTGATCGTTATCGTTATCGCTGCTGTAGTTTTTTGGTATTTTTGGTATTGTATTCTCCTTGTTGGCAAAGATGCGTCCGTCCTGTTGTTGTTGTTGTGGCGAGCACGAACGACGATCGTACAATGAAAAGCGCTTAAATTTGCGATTCAATGTCGTCGGCGATTGCGGTAACTTTGGATTGGTAACAATTGTAAACTGTTTGGGCGTATATTGTGCATCCTCATGCTCAGCATCCTCAGCTGTTGTTGTCGTTGTTGCTGTTGTTGTTGTTGTGGGCGATGGAAACTCAAAGGAGGTCGATAGATAGTCCAGGGGTGTATAATATGGAGTGGGCGTGCTCTTGTTGCTCTCCACGTCCACATCGACAGCGGCATCAGCAGCAGCAGCAGCATTTGTTGTTGTATAGGGGCACTCAATTGATGCAATAACTGCATGTTCTTTGTTGTTGTTTTTTAACTTGTCCATTATATACACACACAAAACACACACACTAAATGCGCTCCGCTCCGCTCTCACTCGCACTCGCACTCGCACCCTTCCCTGCTCGCGCCTTCTCGCTCGCTCACTCAGTCGCCTTCACTTTGCTTCGGCCGCTGGCTGTTTTGGCTAGACGACAGACGCTGCCATGCAGTTAGTGTAATGCCGTCAAACGTGTAACATTATTGGCTTGCACATTTGGCCACTAGCTCTTTGATTAACTAAATTGGCATTGCAATCAAATTACGTTTTTCACGACTCAACATTTTTACACGCAAAAAAATGAAAATAATCAACCTAAACACAACGAGTGTGACCAGGGCAATATACATGAAATACATATATCGATACATGTGTACATATCGATACTAGTGTCAGTATTTATTTAGGTTCTATTGTGACTTCACATTGAAATGGCAAAATAATGACAGCACTAAAAAATTTTAGATTGGAGTCTATTCCTATAAGGATTCTGGGGGCAACAATACTTTTGCAGAGTTGGTTGCCGGATTATCATATCAGGAGAATGAGGACAACATCGATGAAATTATTCACATCTTATGAATAAAAAGATCAGCTGCTGCTCAAATGGCCCACTTTATTTAAAAACAACTGTTGTTGTGCGCTCACTCTACCCTTTTCGGGATAAAAAACAGAAATTAATGAATTGAAAAACTAGCTTTTTTATGTCTTTTTTAAATAAATTTCTCACTATTTTGCATCGTTCCTCCCGTCAAAAACAGCTTTTTTTTCCAATTTGTTACCCACAAGTAGGGTCACCCATGTCTAAAATTTAAAAAAGACCGTTTCGGTTTTTTCAGAGTAAATTTGGTCCCCAAAACAGCTTCGAATAAAGAATATCATCAAAATGTAAGTTAAAAAAATGTTTACTAGCTTATCAGTTGAGCAGAGTTCAGCCACATGATTTGAAATAAGACCAATTAGCAATCATTTCAATTGATAATTTAGTTTTCGACAGGCATATAACACACAATAATATAGTATCAGCTTATTTAACTTTAAAAATTTATGGTATGTATGTGAGAGAAAAAAGAATGGGGGTTTTGCTACTAGCATATAAGTTGATCAGAGTTCATCCACAAGCGGAGCATGGTGCGATTTTGTGCCAAAAGTGCTGCTTCCTCGAGACATTTAAAATGCTTATCCTCAAATTGTGGTATTTGCATTTTCATTGGCTCTTCTTCTGGTGCTTGCAAGCAAATTGCGCAAATTTGTTGGCTTTCAATCAGGCGCTGCAATCGCTCACGATGATAGCTCAAGTAACTGACTGAGTCCGCAAATGTGGGATAAGAATCGGGAACTGGAACTGAATTATGTCTCTGACTCTGCTGTTGTCCTTGGGACGCTGATAATGTATTGCCCTTAATTGCAACGGTTGCAGCACTTGCAGCATTGCATTCCATTTCAATCTTCAATTGCAATTGAAGCGCCTTAATATCAACGTCGTTCGGATCAGGATCAGATGGCGACGTTATCCGTAACATTTGCGGTTTGTTCGTCTTTTTCAATTTGGAGCTCTTAATTCGGGACTTTTGTTCAAACAATTTGGGATCTACACGAACAATATGCGGCTTCTTGGGTTGCTCAGCGAATATTCGAAACTTTGTATCGGCGGTTATTTTATTGGCTTTGCCCGCTTTACCTGATTTACTGCTGCTGCTACTCGCATTGGGTTTACTATTCAGACGTGGCGATATCATCACCTTAACACCCGATCCCGTTCCCGAACCTGTTTCAACGGCGGCCGCATAACTCATGCGCATTCCCTGGCAATTCCCTGGCATTCCCTGCATTCCCTGCACTGACGGCAATGATGGCGAGGGAGACCCCATCGGCACCTCCTCCAATTTCATATATTCACCCAGCGGCTTGCGACGTACGGGCACAAAGTGGCACGGTGTTTCCTTAGTTAAATTGCCATCTTGATTGTTCTCCTTTTTGCTGCGAACATTGCGGTTTTTGCGTTTAATGAGCGCAGCGGCCGCTGATTTTGATTTGGGCGCCGCCAGCTTCGTCTTGCGTCGTCCTTTGGTTACCACTGATTGACTGTCTTTTTCAAACGGACGCATTGAGATTTCAAAATAATGATTTAAATAATTTACTCATCAACAACAACAATATGACGTCTTAATTATGGACTACTTACCGTTACCGGGATGTAGTTTTCGCGGAGTTCTCTGATGATTTTTATTGCTGCTTTCATTTTCATAAAAATAAATTTGAACTACTTTGTGTTGGTTTTCTGGTCTGACATAAAATTTAGATGCCTTTAGCATATGTTCATTTGCCATTGCCAGAAAGTTTTCACTACGTGCCCACCACTAGTTTATAATTGCTATAACTATATTTAGACTATGCTCCAATAGACGTTACTCGGAGTCAAAGAGCAACTTGCCAAATGTCTTCTTGTTGGGCGGTGGCTTGGAGAAGATGCAAGGAGGAATCAAAGAAGAAGAATATTTTAGCTCTGTGAACCAAGGACTTATGTGCAACATACGCAAGCATATTGAAAGCTCCAAAAATGCCGACTATATGCGCAATTGGGACGAATACCAGAAAACTCTGGATCACGCGGCTCTCTACAATACCACAACCCTCAATAAATACAAGGATGTTCACGAAGAAGCCTTCTTCTTAAATGAGGTATTTGTATACATATATGTTGCTTATATATTATTACTGTAATATTTCACATTCACCAGAATTCGGAGTGCTTGAAAATCATGATGAATCGTGCCAAAATCCCCAATGACACTGATGAGGAAACTTAGCTTTCAAATGGCCATGTACGGACACACATTTGATTTTAGAAATTTAGTTTTTCCCCCTATATATATACAATTAACTAAGGTATTCTTGTGATTAAAACACAAACACCTCTTTGTTATCAAATTTAAATAAATTGCACCTAGACCGTTAAAATCGTTTCTCAAGCAAGTTGGCAGCCCCGGCAATATTCTAAGCAGCTGCGATTTTCATAACAACTCGAAATACACAACAACAAAAAAACATACATAGATCACACTCTATATATAGTAAAAAAAAGATACTATATAAACTAAAGGTATATAAATCAGCATGTTTCCATTGCGTCGTCTCATTCAACTATAAATTTCACCTAGACCGTTAAAATCGTTTCTCAAGCAAGTTGGCAGCCCCGGCCATATTCTAAGCAGCTGCGATTTTCATCACAACTCGAAATATACAACAAACAACATAAATCAC
>JBAMBJ010002784.1:0-60256 GCA_037043495.1 Drosophila recens | reverse complement strand
AAAAATTATTTATTTAAATTCAAGAATGTATAAAACATTTTTTAAGAAATAACACAATTTGTCTATTAACTGTCTATCACACAAAATAATATCCTCTGTTTCTGAGTGTATAATTATAAATTACATCCATGATCTTGCAAACATTTCTATACTTAGCATTTCGGTGATAACAGAGATAACATACAAGCTATTAAATGCTGATAAGACAAATGTGTTACTAGGTAAACACGTTGGGTGGCAAATTAAACATAAACTAAAGATAAGACTCAAAATATCATTTAACTTGTTTATAGTATGTCAACTCTAATAAATCCGCAACACAATCAAACATATAGCGTCGGAAATCGTCGTGTTGATGCATTAAACTCAAGAGGCTCTCAGTGCGATCCACATTACAAAAATGGTGAAATTCCCCAGGTTGTTCGTCTTTAAGCTTCTTCACATAGTTATCGGGTAAACGTAGCATAGTTGCGGAAATACAATTAAAGGTGGCCCCAAAAAGAGATAGATCCTCAAGGGACTTCTCAAAATCAGAACGACTGAGTTGTTCTTTGTCTGGATCAATTCCCATTGAGTTAAGTTCTGAGACCAAGTTGTCATGATAATAGGAGATATTTCGCTGCTGCATCTCCTTGCGATCTTTGGGCTCCACATTCATGTAGCTGGCCATAAGAAAATCCACAGCTGGCGGCGCATAACGACAGAGTTGAAAATCAACAAAAACACAACCCACATCCTCTGGATGATCCTTATGGTAGAAGACATTGGAGCTCCAGGCATCGCGATGTAGGAACACATTGCGATGAACGGCAGATGAGTTGACTATGTAATAAACTCTGTCCAGGGCACGAGGCAACTCATTTTTAATGTACTCCTGAGCTGCGGCATTATCACAAACCAGGGGATGTGTGGCGGCCACAGCCAAGACAGCCTGTCAAGGAGAGAGATATGAAATCAATAAAGGTTCGCTTTATTAAACTAATATATGCTTACATTTATGCCAGTGGTCCACCAAGGAATATCTGAGTCAATAGACTTTTCGTCCAGCCATTTCCTGAACTTAACTCCAATTGTAACTAGATGACTTCGCTCAAAGGCAACACTGCTGGCATGTAGAGTTGCCAGGGCCTTGAAAATGGGTTTCAGCTGTCCTTCAGTGAGGAAAGTTGTCTCTGAAGGTAGCGATACATATCCCAAATCCTCAATGTTTTGCATGACAAACAGATCGTGGCGGGTGAAATAACATTTGGCACACCACAAGTGTTGAGCTAAAATATAAATTCAATTATTAAATATGATATATAAATAAGATATATGTATAAATATTTTATATTTAGTTATTATAATGTAATGTAAATATTAAATGCATTAAATGCAGTTTAAAAAAATATTTACTTGTTTCTTTCTTTGTTAGTCATCAAAGTTTACAAATTAATATTGGAATTTTACAAGATTTGTAGTAATTAACAAAATATAAATTCATAAAGATACATTTATTTAAAACTGTACAAAATTTTAGTTATTGCAATGTTGAAGTCGATTTTTTTCTGACTATACTTTCATTTATATTCATATAAATTTAAGGTAATCATACGCATAAGTTTTCAACAATTTAAATAGAATTTCATCAATTACAACTTACAGAACGACTTTAACTCGTTGATCAGCGTTTCGTAGAGCATCGCCTCCTTCTTTAAAATGCTAGTTTTCTCAGCACGGAAAGACTCGTCCGCATTTTGAAACACCACAGATTTGACAAAGAGTCGCTTCGTGCGCTCCTCTGACTCATTTTCCAGCTGATAGCTTAGCATCAAATGAAAATATTCCCCTAGGAATCCCGTCTGCTCTACGGCTGGCACAATTTTAAATTCTTTTAGGCTTCCCGTTTTATTCTCATCCTGCAGCACAGTCTTTAATATCTTTTCACATTCTTCAGTCGAAAACAATTCCAAGCGATTCGCACGCGTTAAAACCGGATTGTATTCCGCTTTACTCATGATGATCAAATTTGTAGAAATTATGCGAGCGAAAACAAACTGTGCACTGATCGGTGGGCAGAAGCGAACTAAATATTTATACTTGATTCGCTTCAATATACAGATGATAATTTTGTTGTTATACCCTATCTCTGGCCTCATCAGTTAGTTAACACATCCAAAATACATTTTATTAATTTTTAATTCCCATTTTTATTTTAATTTTATAAAAAATATTTGACACATAATCTCACAAGTTGTGAGTCACAAAAATAAATTTCTGTAATAAATTTCAGACTTTTGCAAATTGCATTCACACTGTGTAGAGTATATAATCTTCGGTGTTCTTTTTAAATGACTTTTATTAGGTTTTTGCATTGCTTATCGCACTGACAGCTCAGCTGTTAAAAGACCAGTAAGTACGCTTATCATTAATGTGAAGATGAATGAGAGCGAATTAGATAGTGGGAGAGTGAGAGAAAGACAGAGAGAGTCCTATAAATAAAGCATAGCAATGTCCATTACTTCCACACAGCACATTTCCATGGCTTCTCTGAATTCGACATTCTCCCGCATATAATTCAGAATGATTTCACTCCGATCAACGTATTTGAAGTGGTTTGTGATGAATGCTGGTGGCACCTTGATTATTGTGGCTGCCACAGCGCTGTAGACAACGCCAAAGAGTCGAAACTCTTCATAGGATTGCAGCAATTCCGATTTGGATATCAATTCCTCACACTTAAAGCCAAAGTCCTGCAAGTCCTGTCTCAGCCAATTGTAATAGAAATCAATGCATTTGGTTTCAAGGCGACGTCGCTCTTCGGCAGTCAAGTTCAAATAGAGACTGAAACATAAATCAATGGCCGGCGGTGTATAGCGACAGGTTTGGAAATCAACAAGTAGCACCGCATCCTTGTTATTTAATGGAAAAAATATATTGCCCGCCCATAAATCACGATGGCAGAGCACATTCTGATACTTGGCAGAGGGCGAGACTTGTTCATAGACCCGCTGCAAAATCTCAGTTAACTGAGAGTCTATAAAATCACGATGTCTGCTGGTCTGGTACTGTGGTAGACTTCTGATCACAGCGAGAATGGCCGAAAGACCCGTTGTAAACCAGGCTATATCAGATGACACGGTTATTTCGGGCAGTCGGTCACCAAACTCATTTCCAATATTGACTTTGTGTTTCTGCTCATAGATTAAACTGGAGGCATGAAATGCTGAAAGTGTGCGCAGCAGTTGAAGGAGTTCTTCATCTTTTAGCTGCTTGGCTGATGCACTTCGATAACCAATGAGTTTAATGTCCTCGAGTACGCAAAGATCGGAACGCGTGTAATAACAATTGGCGCTCCATTTTATTTTGGCTGTAAAGTAATATTAAAAACATTAGAAAGAAAGTTATTTGAAAGAACCCGAATTACTTACAATACTGTTGCATTTTAGCCAGTAATTTATCATAGAGCCACGCCTCTTTTTGAAAGATTGCCTCCTTTTTGGGCTCATCGCTTTGCTGGGGCAGCGCTTTAACGAAAAGTTTAGCTTGTTGAGCAATTTTTGTGTCGGCCTGAAAGTATGCAATATTATTTAAATGACGCTCAACAGTTTTTGATTCAGCACAAAAGTATGCAACACTTTTCAAAAAAACATTTTTTAAATATTAATAAAACGTTAGGTTTTGATTTAGGAAATGTTGTTAATTTTATAATTGTTATACGCAATATAAATTTAAGTGTTTAAAATAACTAATTTTAAATCATAAAATTATTAATGATTTTAATTACAAATATAAATTGTCTTTAAAATTAATGATCTTCATATTTCGAAGAATCTAGCGATAGAAAAACTGTACTAATAAGTATATTGTTAAAGACTTTTTAAATACAAGTTTCTTAAAATTAACTATGTGACAATTGCCTTTGGAAAAAACTAAACGAAATTATTGGCATATTATATATAATATTAAAGTTAATATCAAATGCACTTTATCCAAGTTTATTCAACTTTAATTGCAAAATCAGCATTAAACTGATTAAATTTTACAAAATGTATATGCCGCATAGCTTAAGGTTGATCCAAATAAAATGAAAACAAATTTATTTTTGTTAAGCATGACTTGAAAAAAGCAGCATTATAAATAACTCTGATGCGACTTTAATATATCACATGAGAGAATAGCCATAGATGTATGTACATATGAATGCATATTCAGTTGTTAGAACATTTGTCGAGTAATCTAATTAACATTTCTCTTATATGACAAGTTCAAGCTAATGTCACTGCGACAATAATAATGTCAACAACGATTTTTCAAACAAACTTACAGTGCAGTAGCATAGGGTTAATACATAATAATCGCCCAGATAGCCAATTGCACTGGTATCCCTTTCTAAGTTAAAATGCGCCAACTGCAATTGATCACTTTGTGATTTCAACAAGTTCTTTAAGATTTTCACACATTCTTCGCGCGTTAAGAGCATTTTTTAATATAAATACAGTGCATTACGTATACGCACGACGAACTTTACTCTCTGTCTCTTTTGGTTTTCGCCCTCTTTTTTATACAGTAGAATTTTCCCCGTGTGCTTGCACTGCGCAACGCGATTGAACTGATGCAAAGTGAAAATTATATGTAGATTTTTTACGCTCTCTGAGACATTCGGTTTTGAATTCGGTTTGCTTAGTTTTTTGTTATTGGATTGTGCAAAATATAGTTCGGTGCGATAAGATATACATGAGTAATTATGGATACGGTTCCTATACACTACTGAGAGCCATTTACGTAAGACTCTCATAAAAGAGTGCATGGCTTTTTATTGCACGGTTCTCGGTAGATTGAGTCGCTGCTGCCGTCGCTTCTCATGCATGTACGTGGTATAAGGTCGTATGGTCATATAGTAGATAATTTCCACAAAACTTAGCAAACTAGCACCCACAAACAGACCCGTTGTACCGCCTATGGAAACTGCAAGTTGAGAAAAGCAATTAAAGAGTGCATTATTATAGTGTTCCACTCAAAAACTTACCCACCAAATCCAATTTTCCTCTCACCAAATTGCGCTTATAACGCTCTGTGGGCAATTCAATGAGCGCAATTTCGATTTTGGATAGTGGAGTCTCATATCCATACATATTATCCTTGCTGTCATAGACCGTGGTAATGTCCACCTCTGTGCAGGAGGGCAGACAATCACAGACGAGACCCTTTCTGCCACGACGACGCGACCATTTGGCGATGATCACCGATAGATCCTCATAGTTGCGATTGAGACACTCGAGGCCATCCATGTTGCACATTTGCCAGTCGGGGGAATTGGGTGACAAGTGACTGGAGCAATTGCACAGCTCGATTTGCCGATCCTTGCGACACTGCACGGTGCAGGCACTGTAGCTATAATAACGATGCACATCCAGAATATTCTCATCCGGAAAGCGACAGTTGCGTTGTTGCACACTCGTCTCACGAATCGCCTCATCGTTCTCAATATCACGCTTCGACACATAGCGACTGTAATGTTAGATATTCTTTAAGTTTGGCAGGGTATTTAATAACAAACATGCTTACACAAACGATATGTAGGGTCCAACGACAAGAAAGTCTGTTTTGGGTGTTACCAAAGTGGGCACTTCTTCTGTTCCCAAAATAAATACCTATGAAAAAAATGATAATGAAATTAAAAACAAAATATATTTAATTTTGTTGATTAAATAAACTTTTCCTACAACTGATTATGTACAGTTCTCTATAATG
The DNA here is from genome assembly GCA_037043495.1 of Drosophila recens. NCBI lineage: Eukaryota > Metazoa > Arthropoda > Insecta > Diptera > Drosophilidae > Drosophila > Drosophila recens. Next base: position 54,523 of record JBAMBJ010002784.1, on the reverse strand, counting down.
GACTTCTTCTCTATTAAATATTGATTTCAAATATGAAAATTATTTTTCCTATGAAGATTTAGAAGAAAACTTATTTTTCATTTAAGAATTCACTTAATGAAGATCAAATCAAAAATTTTTGTATAATACCTACCGTTGCTTCTGTGAGTAGTTCCATCCTGAGAGAGCCCGGGCCAGTAAAGCGATTGGAGTACATATTGAACTTAGGACCCTTGTTTTTGCTGTAGGTTATTATTTAAAAAATAAGTATAATTAATTAATATGTACATGTGTATAAAACGAATATTTTCTTAGTACTTCCTATGCTTGTGAATCTAAAAATCTTTGAAATTTAAAAACAATCTTGTGGAGAGTTTGAGTAGAAAATGTTCAATAGTTATTCAAAATTCTTTAAAATTTTTTTATAAATTTACTAATATTTAAAGTGCGCCTATATTAACCGGTGTGTTGAAATTTCAAGTTTTTTATCTTTATTAAATTAAAAATTGTTTTTTTTTTTTAAATTAGAAAGGGGCTACTTTCTAAATGTAATTTTTAATGCAAGTTATCAAAACACTTAGCTCTGATGAATATTTATTAATATTTTTTCATTTTCACAGATTCTTTTTTGTTTGTTAGAGAGCAGAAAAACTTAGACTTACCCCGCCTGCATAGAGTTGATGGCATAACAAATACCCAGCTCAGTTTCCATGCGTTGAAAATATTTGCAGCACTCGAAGGGTTTATTATTCCACTCGCAACTCCGAATGGCATCGACACAGCTGCTTCTAACTAACTGTGCATAATACGAGAAATTGGAATAGAAACAGGTCGTTGTAGAATCCTCTCCGCCACACTCATGCACCGTGTGATAGGACTCTCCTCGGAAGAAGGCAATCTCACTGAGCACCTCCTCCAATGTAAAGTCATGATCAGCGCCCCAAAGCCTGTTGGAAATTTAAATTATATACAGTCCCCGGCATAAGTATTTTGGCACCCTTTAAAGTTAGTTCTAGCCAAATTTCGAACTTACTTCATGTAAAGTTTGGTATCCATGGAAAGGTCTTTTGAATTCCTTTCGAATGATGCAATACTTTTCTTAACCCATTAGGTACCCATTGAAATTTTCGAATTTTTGTAAACGTCTAATTTTTCAACTTTTTTCCTCGATTTTTTAAAAACAATGTTTTGATGCAGAAAGTTTCTCTAAACAATTTAAAAAGTGACTGCAAAAAAAATTTTTGAAATATCTGTTCGCTAGTATTTTTAATAATTTTTTGAAAATGGCAAAAAAGGCACTTTTTGTGCGAAAATGAGGAAAAAGTGCCTTTTTTGCCATTTTCAAAAAATTATTAAAAATTATTGTTTTAAAAAAAAGTTGAAAAATTAGACGTTTACAAAAATTCGAAAATTTCAATGGGTACCTAATGGGTTAAGAAAAGTATTGCATCATTCGAAAGGAATTCAAAAGACCTTTCCATGGATACCAAACTTTACATGAAGTAAGTTCGAAATTTGGCTAGAACTAACTTTAAAGGGTGCCAAAATACTTATGCCGGGGACTGTATATGTAATAAATTGTCCCAAAAGCCAAATATAAAGAGTTTTAAATTTACTGTTCAGCCACTTCCTGTATGCGATCCATGTTCTTAGATTCACAGACAATTATGGCTGGAAAATTGGTGTCCCAATCGCGATAGGAGCTTTCCACCACAAAACTAATGGCATTATTCTCAAAGGCAGCTGAAAGCTGATATTGTTAATTATTAGAAAATATATTTGCTATTTTTAACTTACCAAGCGATGCTTTAATGAGCAACCAAGAGGCATACCACGATGCAATCAGGCAAATGCCCCAAAAAATGCGCTCCAACCAACTTGCATCCTTGTCGACTATGAATCGTGCGCCGTGCAACGTTGAATTCTTCAGATATTCCTCAATGCTCTGCTTTATGCGCATTTTGTACTTATATCCTGCAGTTCCTGCAAGCTACTAAAATCATAATTTCCAGCAAACAAAACAATTCTTTTGACCATCTCGATTAAATTAGTCAACAGCTGTTGCCTCCACACGAAGTTCCCACAATTATCTAGAGAGATTAACACAATGGGCAATTGATATGGTTACTTTTGGGTCTTTGACTTTATTATCAAATGTATTATTTTTGTTTGTGTGAAGTCAACAGTTAACCTGGTTTTATAAGAATATTGCACGATTCATTCACCACATGTTATTTGATTGTCTGCGAGGTGCTTGACAAACGCCATGCGTTAATTCCTATCACAATATTTAATAAATTTTAATGATTTAATTACAGTTGGTAGAAGCTTAGCAGGATTTACAGCTTCTGGCTTTTTTATATTAGGAAGTTGAAGAAACCGAGAATGTGAAATATGTTGGGACATTAAATGAATATTAAAGTGGTTTTGTATTGATACAATTATAATATCTACATATATAACATTTAAAATTGTTGTTCGTATTATAATTTAGAGGCCCTAAGAAGGATGTGTAGTTTTAACTTTAATAATTATTGTTTTAATCTCTAAAATATTTGTAGTACAACAGATATTAAATGTAATTGTAAAACATTTTTCAAAACTATCTGAGCATCAGTTTGTCGGCATAGAATTTCAATATTCTTTGTGCATCAAATGTATCTTTAGTTTTTTTTTGTCTGAACTATTCGTTTCCTTGTGTGACTATGTATTGTAAATTAAAAGGCTTAAAGAAATTTACTTTTGGATTAAAATGCTTTGGATTAAAATGCTTTTTATCGTATCATGTAAAGAGCACTATCACGCCAAATGATAGTTAATTTTCACTATCTTAATCGTCTAACCCCAAGAAACACTTATGGTGAAATTATCGGACCATGTTTATTAGAAACTTGGCAGGGACTAAAGTTGATAAATTCTACAGAAAATGTCGAAAATGAGAATAAGTTCCGTAACATATTCGATACCATAAATTTCTTAAAAAAATTGTAATTTCTTTTTAATTAACATTCAAAGAAAGCGTATCTTACATTCTCCTTATATCGAAGATTTTGCTTTATTTAAAGGGACGTAACCTAAGATATCTTATCAGGGATTATACCAGACTTGCGACAGATTTTCGAACGCGTGTTACACGAATTTAAGGCGGGTATAAAACGAGAGATTCGCTCGGAAAAGTTAAGACAGTTTCAATCGAGATGGCAACAGCACTAGAGCTAAGTAATACTGAAATCCAGGGACTCTGCCAGAATTATCTGCAAAAGAATCAGCTGAATTCGAGTTTCGAGATTATCAGCTACAAACTGCAGACGACATCGGATGCACCCGCCGGATATCTGGGAAGTCACTTCTATCTGCAAGTTTCTCTACAGCTGCCGGAGAATGAAGAACCGAAACAGCTGAGATTCTTCTGTAAATCTGCACCGAAGGGAAATGCATCGCGTATGGAATATCTGGAGGACTTCGGAGTATTTCAGAAGGAGATTGCCGTCTACCGGCATGTGCTGCCAGATCTTCAAGCATCCGGAATAGAGATTGCACCCAAGTGTTATTATGCGGATAACAATCTGTTGATCTTTGAGAATCTCATCGATCAGGGATATCGCATGGGATCGGGAAGAGATGGTCTGCTGAATTATGAACAGCTCTACTGTTGCCTGAAGACATTGGCTGCCCTGCATGCTGGTTCCATTATACAAGACCAGGAGAAGAAAGAAAGACTTCCGTTGGAGGAGAACGCATATCCCGCCAATGTGCCGCGGGAGCACATGAGAAAGGTCAACTTTAATCAGGCCTGTGAGGTCTACAAGGAGATCCTCAAGACTCTGCCCAAGTATGAGAGTCAATTGGATTTCATATTGGCCAACTTCATCAAACGTATGTCTATTATCTTCGAGTTGTCCAAGACCTCGAAGACGCGTCTGAATGCCACGAGCCATGGCGATCTCTGGTCGAATAACATACTCTTCCAGTACGGCAAATATGGAGAGACGCCACTTCAGTGCCGCTTCGTGGACTTTCAGCTGGCACGGTATGCACCGCCTGCCATGGACCTGCTTACAGTGCTCACCATTCCGACGACCAGTCAATTTCGTGCTGCACATCTCAGCGAATTGCTGGCGGAATATTATCGCTTCATGGGTGAATTCCTGAAACGAGCAGGATTCAATATTGCCAACATTTTGACAGAGGCTGAGTACTACGATTCCGTGGAAGAGTATCGCATCGTTGGTCTTATCGAGAGCTTACTGTTCTGCCATCTGGTCATATTGCCACCCGCCTTCACCCAGGAGTTGACCAGTTCCGCGGATGGCTTCAATGATTTCTTCAGTCGCAAACGCATCGACATTTGCATGAAGGCCTTCGAATCGGACAAACTCTACCGAAATCGCATTACCGATATGCTGGAGGACTTTGTCGATAACTTTGTATTAAAATCCTAGTCAATAAATATCGAAAATATTGATTTATATGTACACGCAATTTTGTTTGGGCATACTTCTACGAATAACGGAATCTTAGGTAACATCGTTGGTTTTAAAAAAATAAAGAAATTTTTTTGAAAAAATTTAAAAATCTGAATTAAATTGAAAAAAATAAAATTCAAAGCATAATGAATTTAGGGATCAAACCATAATCAAAATAGCAGTTAAGTTCTGACAAAGTTGAGAGTGTTCTAATTTTTCTAAAATATTGAAAGGGGTGCCCACGAAAAAAATTAAAAGTTTCAGAAAAGAAACTTACGCAATTTGGAGGTCATAAAATAGTTAAGTGACATCACGTCTGGATATCGGCTAAGTTTTAACAATGTTATGGGAGTTTAAAGTTTTCAAAAATATGAAAACTATTTAAAAATATACAATTTTTCTTTTTTTTTTTTCTTTTTTTTTTTATATGACGGGAATTAATTTTATATTTGCGTTTCATTCCGAAGAATTTAAAAACACATGCTTGACTATGTTGACGGGGGGAATCGAACCCAGTTATTTTTCAAACTGGAAGTTCTACTTATGTGATTGGTCGGCGACTCTAACCACTGAGCCACCGAGCCACACACAATTTTTCTAAGCGAAAAAAAAAATTAATTCAGAATCAATCAATTTAAAGATTATTATCTTAAGTAACCTTTTATCCTGATAGCTTAAAAAATATATATTCTTGCAGTCAAAACAGACCTGTTCATGATAGTAGAAACAGCACAACGAGTTGGATAACTTCCACTGCAGTCCCGCCACAAGTTGTCACAGCTTTTGATGCTTTTGACGCTTCGTTAAGTTTTCAGTGTGTTTGTCTTTGTTTTTGTTTTTGGAATTCGAAAAGTTTCAAGCTGAAGTTTTGGTGTTGTGGCTCTGCCCGTCGCTGGCATCGAGTTTTCAGTTTAGTTGCCAACCGGCCGCGTTCATTTCAACTACTTGTTGACGCTCTTTTAAACCCGACCATAAGTTTTATTTTCCGAAACTTGACGGCTTTTGCACATATCAAGATTACGCAGCGTAAAAATTGAAGCGCGAAAGTAAAGAAAACCTTAAGTCATATAAGTTAAAAATTAATATTATATAAAAATGTGAGTTGAAGCGGTGAATTTAAATTTGTGAAAGACAAATGCAAAATTAAGCATTAAAGTGTGGATTAAAAAATGATTTTATTGAGTAACGAATTATTTAAATAATTCATTTAAATAATATCTCAATATATGTGTTTAATGAAAACATGTTAAAATTGAAATTAACAGGAAACATAGATTTTATAATTATGCTTTCGAATAATTTTTATTTATTAATCAAATATTCAAAAATATACATATAAATAAAAACATATATGTAAAAAAAATTTAGATTTTAATTCTTAATGCTAATAATAAAATATTTGTTTTGAAAGTGCTCTTAATAATTTGCCGAATTTTAACCTTGCGTAACTTCAAAAATATATTTTTCTATGTCATTTACAAGTCAAATTTAAAAAGTGTGACAACATTCATAAGTATTCAAAATATTTGCACTTGTCTAAGCAGGTGAAGGCGTACTGCAAATAGCCATAAACAACTTGACCCATCCCAACAAATAATAACAACAACAAAAAACAAAAACAAAAACAGTGACAAGCGTTAAGTTAAACTATTAAATTTGACAGAAGCTCGCGGTACATTATTCAATTTAACGGTCACGTTTTTTCCAACAACAAAATAAAGTTATAAATTAATAAAAATAGTACAGCAAGTTTTCTACTATCTGTTTTTTGTGCGGCGAGACGAAGACATTGTTGTTTGTTATTGTTTTCTGTCGTTGTCGCACGTCTGCAATCAAATGTACGAAAAATTTAAATGTGTGCAATAATTTAAGCAGCTCTTCAGTGGCGACTTTAAATTAACGTCATGCCAAAGGGAAATTACAAGAACTGAATATCAATATTGACCATAAAACGATATTACGATGGGATTTGACCATGAAGCAATCGCATTTATTTTGGGTAACATTTCGTCAATAACTTAAATGCGACTGCAAATGAGCTGGGGAAATTTGCTACTCGTTTGGATAATTATAATTTAATATTATTTTATTAAATTATATATAAAACTAAAAGAAACTTAGTATAAGCCTTAATACTTACAGTTTATTCAACATTTTTAAAAACAAATTAATTAAATAAGACTTTAAATAGTCACACGATAGTTGACACAAACGATACACGAATTATGACAATAATATAGAGCAGCGGTGGGCACGCATGGGCTCCGGGAGCTAACACCGCTGATATAGAGTTTCAAATCTGCAATAATTAAAAAAACATAGTTTTTTTTATAAAGAGTCAAAATAAAAACTGTGGTAACTGATGAATTATTTTCTGTCTTGCAATTAATCTAAGGATCGAAAACATTACAAACTACACCCAGCGACAAAAAAAAGCCGCAGTCTTTCTTTTACTATAACAGCTATTGGAAGTCAAGTATTCAAATTTAAAAAATATATTTGGAAAAGTCATCTAAATTCCGTTTGAATGATGCATAACTTTCCTTAACCTATTAAGTACCCATTAAAATATTCGAATTTTGAAAAAAAACCAACTTTCAAAACCAATGCAAAAACAATTTTCAAACAATTTTAGGAGTGACTGCAAAAAAAAATTTTCAAAAATCTTTTCGCTTATATTTTTCATAATTTTTGAAAATCCTAAACATTACTATTTTAGCCCCTTTTTACGCAAAAAGTGGCTTTTTACCAATGTATCTTAAACGGAATTGAAACAAATTTTTTAATTAGTGGAAGAAAAATTACAAAAAAAAAAAATAATTCAACTTTTATTACATTAGTAAAATTATTTGAAATATTATTCACCACTTATATGGTACCTTTAACAATTTTCTTCGTACTCCTACTTCAATGCGCTTTATTCCATTTACAACTTTGAGCCGTTCAACTATTTGACAAGATTATTTGCCCAAAACATTACTATCACTACTATCAAAAGTTGGCAGTTCCTTGCCCCTTCTCAGTTGCATATTCACAGCATATTCGTTATGTAACTTAAGTTGGCAAGCACTGAGCGCCCCCAAAAGTTGGAATGTTTATTTTTTGTTGTGTTTATCTTCTTTCAGGTTTTTGAGGCGCCTTTTGTATCGCACAGACTGTGACTGTGACTCTGTCACAAATGCGAATTCTGTCCGTCTGTCTGTCTGTCTGTCTCTTTACAGATGACAACAAGGCGTGCTGTTGGTTTTTGATTGGGTCAATGGAATCCAATTGGAATCATCGTTGCACTTTTCGCTGCTCTACGTTCCGAAATTTGGGTCATCCGGTTAATTGGCAAAGATTGACGTATTGTTGTTCTACAAAGTCGTCTACAAATTTGTTTACAACTTACAACTAGACACAAATATTTTTGCATACAATGAGGAAATAGTTGCACGCATCTTTAACATCTGGAAAATAACTGGAAGCTGCAATTTGTAGACAAGTCAACGATCGCCAGAGAGTGAAAGGTCGACACAAGTAGGCCTTGATACGAGTATCACACACGGCTTAAACACAGCTCATTACAAGTTTTGCTTCTTCTTGTTTTTGGCAAGTGCTCGTAAACTTTTTAAAGAGAGTGTAAACCTCTTTGTTTAACAGCTACAAGGTTGACCCATTGAGGATGTTGCTTAGTATCATGTTGGTAAAATTATTAAAAATAATTGTGCGTTAATTAGCAATTGTTTCATACGCATTTTGTTATTTAATTAGATTTAAGTTTTAGGTCTTTTGCAGTTTCTGTAGCTCATGAAAAATAAAAACAGAATTAAAACTTTTCCTCATGACTTCATTTGTGAGAAGTTTTCGAGCAGAAGTTTCAAAATGCATCTTATTCAAACTAATTGTAATGTAAAACATTTTTAAAATAAATTTTAAAATATTAAAACACTTGTTCTTAGAAGAAGAGGGAAGAAGAATACACAAAGAGTGATAATCATTAATTAAGCACTAAAAGCGAATATTTAAAAGACTTTTTAAGGTAAATTTTTATTTTATGTTTCTGTTATCAAATAATACAAATGTAAAAAAAAAGGATCATCATTATTTTTTAAATATTCGAACATTTTCTTCTCTTGAATTAATACATTAAATAAACAGTAATATACAATATATGCAATACAGTAATATAGTAATATTAGAATATACAAAGAATGATACTCATTTTTTAAGCCCTAAAAGCAAATATTTTAAAGATTTTTCAAGGCAAATTTTATTTTATGTTTTTGGAAAGGAAAGGAAAAGGAAATTCTTTTTTTTTTTAATATTCGGACATTTTCTTTTCCTTAATAAATACATTAAATAAACAGTAATATACTGTTTTAAATTGTATAAATTATAATGTATTTTGATTTATTAATGAAAATCTGCAAAAATAAGTTGTTAAATAGTGTAGTTAAAAATTGAAAGAAATGCAGTCAAGATGTAACAAGAGATCTGCATAGACTTACATAAGCTTAACTTATGTTTCAGCCACAAAAACCGAGAGTTGATGATGAATTGGCAAAAGAAGGGTACATAAAGTATGCAGTAAATGCAACTGCCTCAAGTGGCAATATCAAGTCCAAAACTTACATCATCATCATCATCATCATGATGATCATTATTATTGTGGCGCATCGTACACTGCCGGTTATCCAATTAAAAGCACAGATCAGGGATAGTTTTTTAGTTCAGCAACAAAATGTGGGCCGTTCACATCTCTTCGATTGCAACTTCGATATGCAATAATGTTTTTCTTTCTTTTAAATTATTGTATGTATTTTGTTATATTTTTGTTGTACGCACCACAGCACGCGACATCTAGGAAATGACAGTGGTTCGCCTAGTCACAAGACGACGACGACTTTTAGCCAACCTGCCAGATACAAGATACAATACATAGATACACACACACACACACAGCACATCCATATATACATAAGACAAGTCAGCTGACTTGGTTAACGTGGCCAACCGTTAACTAGTTGTCCAGTGTCTGGAGTGAAAAGCGGTCATATAGGTTTTTAGGCGTGTTCCAGCCTCAGGAGATGCAGGTATAGGAGGAGGAGGAGGTGGTGGGAGGAGTAGGCAGGGGGAGGTGCCACAAACGCGTACATGCGTGACAGGCGGAAACTTGTAATATCATATGCACGCCACACTTACGCAATGATCATAATACTAATAACTCCACGACAACAACAAGTGAAATGCCTTGAGGCGTGATCTTGTTATGTTGCTCATCTTTTTTTTTACCCTCTCTTTTATTTAGGTGCCGCCCGCCCTATGTATATATCTTGTCCCTAGTTATGCTGTTAATTAACTTGACCCTCAACATTGAGGCACGTCCGCAGCACAACTTGCAACACATAGCCGTCTTGGAGAATGCCGCCTGGGAGCAAACATTGCCGCAACATTTGCAGAATCCCTTTTACAAGTCGCCACGCGTCAGACATGCCCTGGCCAAGTCCAGCTGGTTTGGACCCGGTGAAGAAGTGGTAAGACAATTGCCATCTATTCATTTATGATTTTCAGCTAATCAAATTCTTTATAGGTCTATGAACGTCAGGCTGAGAAAATTCCACGCATGGAAATTTATAATGTTCTCTCTCATGCTGGTCTCATACCACGTCGCCAGTATTTCTAATCATATTTTAAATAATATTTCAATTTGTTACATATTGTGTATATTTTTAAAAAACAAAAACGAACGAAAATAAAACTATAGTCATTAATTTAAGCTAAAAAACTGAAAATTGTTAATTTAAAATCAGTCAAATTGATATATCAGCTATAAATATTAGATACAAAAAAGTTATATTATTATTCACAATTTGCCAACTAATATTCCAATTCTATTCAGATAATATATAGATTCCAAATTCTATTTTTATTTCTATAATTTATTCTGAACCTATTTCCCTTTTCCACATTAATGTCTTAAACTACTTCCATTTCCACTCCCCATAGATATAAAAATGTCAAATTATTCTGGGGTGCCACAGAAATCGCTTTCGCTTGAATTTCAAATCCCATTCATATCAAGTGTCTTTTATTTTTAAAAATAACTGCATTTTGTTTATATATATTTAAAAGAACTTTTACTCATTGTGGGTCGCATTTTTTTATACAAAAAAAATCAATAATATTTGTTACAACAACTAAATTATATAATTAAGTTAGCTGAACTGTCTGAACGGTGTGTGTAAAATCATTCTACCATTAAAAGTCCAGGTATACGTCGAGTTTGGCAACCCGTTGCAATCTCGCATCCAGCGTCAATTGTTCTTCCTCTTTGCTATTGATTTTCTCCAGTGCCGAATTCTGCTCCAGCAATATTTTCCTCACTTCTGTGGTGGATTCTTCATGGACTTCATCCTCATCTTCGTCGTCATCGCTGCCTATGTGGCCATTGCCATTCAATTTGCCGTTTTGAAGCGTCTCTTCCGCATCTCCATTTTGATTTGCTTCGCTCTCTGTAGTCGTTAAGAGCGATTTGATGAATTCGCCGCAGATCAGGCTCATCGCAGGCATCGTGTGGGCGGACAAATTGACGAGCTGTAATCGAGAAGCGAATGCGAGGGAACATTAATTGACGTTAACCTTGACAAAGTTCAACAAAGTGTGCTAGTTTTCTTTCGTCACATTTTTGACCCTGTACTAATTGAATGTAGGTTAAAAGGGCATGTTAAATCTGATTACATTCATTAGAACGAAATGCATAAATAATAAATTAATTAGTAAAAAGCAAATAATTTGTGTGTCACTAATAAGGCAAATATAATCTAAAAAAAACTAAAAAAAAAATCAGAAATAATCAAAAATAATCACAAATAATCCGACTTCTTAAAAAGATTATTTTTGATTATTTCTGATTATTTTCGAGTAATTGCAATAATATTATATTATTTCTGATTTTTTGTATTCGTAATCATTAAATAATTGGGCAAAACCAAAAATAATCGTAATTTAATCAATAGTTTGACTTTTAAGCAAAAATAATCTAATTACAAATGACTATGATTAATAATCATTACTTAACCAGTATACTATAAATACATTTTAAATGTTAAAACTTGACATTTAAAATTTGGAATTTGGTGCAAACAAATAGTATGCAGGCGAAATAAATTATTTGAACGTAATAAAGTAATGAAATAAGATAATATGATAATAATTAAAATAATTAATCATCTAAATGATAACCCGATTGGAAATCGGATGAGTATCGAAAAAATTATTAGAATTCAACATTTTTGAAAAAATTCAAAAATTTTTGAAAAAAATTAAGTTTTGAAGTAAATAAAATTTAGATGCAGAATGAATTAAGAGTCCCAAAATACGATCTCAAAAACAGTTTCGCTTGAAAATTGGCAATGGTATGAGAGTTTGAAGTGAGTCTAATTTTTGTAACTAGCAATTTTTAAATGTCCAAATTTACTTTGTAATAAAGGTTTCTTTTTCTTTTAATTTAAGTTAAAATTTTTTTTGTAAAACAGAATATCTGTGTCGATATTTATTTTGCTATTGATTTCGATCTACAGTTTGAAATACATCACTAGCACAGGGTATATGCTAATCAAACACTTTCTTGTCGCAATTTCACTTGATTTTTGTCTAGGTTTTTGGGGCGCTGGCTTAGATTGTGTTTCAAGTTCAGAGCTTCAAATACGCGTAATCACATTTATTTTTTTCGGATTGTTGTTGCCTTTATGAGTTTGTCAATGTCATTAAGTTTGCCATGTGCTGTGAAACACACAAACTTAAACTGTAAAACCCAAATTAAAGTGGTCAGGTCTATTAACCTTCACGCAGGCGTCTTTTACAGGTGCCATTTGTAATAAAATCGTTGTGAAATCTGCACTTGTAAATTTGTCACTACTCATCAGTTTTTCTGATGAAAATATTAATTAGGAAATTATAAGGCAGGAAGCAGGCTTTGTGTCTGAATCCAAAGTGAATCAGAGGCGCTCAAAAGTTCTTAATTTAAGCGTGAAGAAACCACTTATAACCAGATAATATATAGACTATATACGTATGTAAGTGTCTCATATAATTAAGCCAATAAGCGACAAGTGCTCGCATAATAATTATTACAATAGCTCAACCCACGCTCTTCTCTCCCATGGGAAATTACAGCCAAACTCAAACACACACAAATCACTCGCCATAAAGTAGCCGCAACTATTGAACCGCATAATATGCTTAAAAGAGCGCAAAAGCACGCAATAACTATAACAAATATGTAATAGTTACGCATAAACAAAACAAATTGAATAACAAAGAGAGTGAGAGAGTTGCGAGAGAGAGCGCAAGCTTAATCGGAGTGGGCGGCTGCACTAAGTGCAGCGCCAACATAACTGAGAGAGAGAGCGAGAGAGCGTGTACGTAACAATAACAAACTAAAACTTTACGAGCAAAGCCTCGTGTATTAGAATTATGAGAGCGAGTCACGCACGAAGCTGAAGCTGCTTCTGATGCTGGCGTCGGCGTCGACGTCGCTGTGGCAGCAGCAGCGCGGCATATAAATTGCATTGAGCGCCAACAGCCGTTCAACATTTCGTCGTTGTATTTTGCACAAACAACAACAGCAGCAGCAGCAGAAGCGCAGACAAAGCCGGAGAGAGCGTGACTGAATAAGAAGGCAGGCAAACGGAAGCGCGTGCCGCAAAAGTTTACGGAAATATAATCACAAGAAGAAGCAAACAGTTTACGAAATTGACAATAAAATCTTCAATTAATATTAAATAATTCTTAAAGAAAAAGAAGTGCAATAAAAGTGAAGTAAAATTAAGAAAGGGAAAATACCGGAATATGTGGCCCAACTTTGTTGCTGTCATTTCGCTGCTGTGCCTTGCATTATTCGCCTGGGCGCAAGCTGGACCCGTGCCAATTGTGAATGAGGTGAGTTGAGGGGAAGGGTCGGAAGGAGGAAGGCAGTGAATGGAGTGTGAAGCAAAGAAGGAAGTCCAAAAAGGTTGACATCGAGTTCAGGCAATTTATTTAGCACAATGACATTTCACTGAATTCCGGGTACAGACTCCACAGAATATTGTAAAATTGCAAAACAAAAAAGGCAAAACTTTTGTTACAACAAAGTCCAGTGCTAATTAAAAGATTACTTTCTAATTGACAACAATAAGTTCGTGTACAACACGACTTGGGCGGCTGTTAATCAGCATGACTATTTATAGGCCTTCATTTAACTGTTTCGAGTATAGATGATCAGAATTATTCCACTTGCTCGCTTATATAATGTGCGGAGTGACATCCCTTATCAATTTCTTCTCCTCAAAATACACATTCTTCTTTTCACAAAAATAACAAGGTGATTAATGCTTGAGTACATTGTGTACTTGTACTTATATAGATTATAATGATCTGAGCACAAGGCGAAGGTTCTAGCTTTCTAAATATCCCTTTTGTTAACCAGACCTATCTCAATTCGTGTATCCAATTACTATACTGTTGCCAGGCTGTTGTAAACCAATTGAAAGGCATCCAGAAATAGGCAATACAATTGCAGTTCTGGCTCTAAGAGAATAGCGTTATTAAAATCAATTGAAATTATTCAAATTGTTTTAAAAATAGTGCTTGGGTTTTTACACAATGGAATAACGCAAACAGAAGATGAGAAAAACTATGCAGAGATCTGATAAACAGGGTGACCTTAGATTATAGATTTAGAGATACAGTCGAGCGTCCATAACTCAAACTTCTATAACTCGAATGTTCTCAAATTTCGTGATTTTTGATCATTTTGTTTACAAAACTTATATTGTTGAGTTAATTTATTCATATTGAGGCCAAATTCTGATCAAAAACGCATTCCGCATGTAAATCGGTTGAGTTTCTACAAAGTTATGGGAGTTTTCAAATTTCGAACTTTTTGATCATTTTGATCGGAGTCCTTAAGTCGAAGTCTCTACATTTGGAAAAAGTTTATTCGAGTTAGGAAACTTAAACTGTGCAGTATGCGTCAAATTATTGAACAAATAATGCAACTATTTCTAAGAAATACGATTATTTACAATTTGTTTTACAATTCTCAACTTTTTTCTATATAATTGCCTTGATCAGCAGCATCAACTGATGCCCAAGGTGCCCCAATGGCATTGTTTGCGTTACTTTAAACACGATGTTTTGATGATGCGACGTTGTCGACATTTGCGGGTGCCGACGGCGCCACGTCTTGGGGATGTGCTTATACGCAAAAGAAAGAAATAGAACTATCACCAGCAAGATGAAGAAGAAGACGAAGAAGACGAGCAACAACAACAACAACAACAACAACTGCATACGACTGAGCAACAATATGAATTACAATTACAATTGCAAATCAAATTTCAACAGGATTTATAACTAGACCAAAGCTAAACCAAATCAAAATAATATTTATAATATTATATTATATTATATATATTGCATATATTTAAACTAACATAGTTTTAAGACTAACCACTTGTACTTCATAGAACGTAAGATTTCAATAAAAAGACAAAACATAAAAAAAAGTATATAAACATTAAAAAAAAGAAAAAAATAATAAAATTGTTTTACTTGTGTGGAATAAAACACAGAAGTCCGAAAAGGCTGAGAAACTTGGAACCAATTTCCGTAAAAATCTAAGAATAAAATGTGTAGCATACAATTCGGCGCTGTCTAGTATTGGAAAAATCAGCTTTTAAATGATTGTTCACGAGCTCTTTTATGAATTTTAGATTATTCGAATGAAAGGGAAGGTCGAGATATATAAGTAACATAACTAGGATTTGAACCATTAAGTAATTACAATTATTTGGAGATTAATAATAAATATACTAAATTTTAAAACATTAAAAGCAATTTGTTATTTACTACAAAACTAAAAAAACTTACCGCGTTGACTGCACTGTGCACACCACGACCCACAATTAATGGGCCGCTTTTCTGTGCAATCTCTGTATTCTCGCCCGTCGTCTGCCTGGCCACAAACGTGCCAAAGGTGGCATATTGCAGCAACTGATCCCCGTCGGGTTGCTGGGCAAAGGAAATGGGTGCTGGGGCATCGTCGGTTAAGCTCTGACCCGGCGTTGCCAAATACACAATCTCCTTGTCGTCGGTGAGCATGTGGAGCGTCGACTGCGCCTGCCAGTCCACATTGATGGAGCTCTGTTTGGGCTGGCGACGTGGCAGCCACACCAGACCATGCAGCTTGGGCAAATTGCTGCGCTGATAGACAGGCAGCGGCACATTTGGTTGGAAGACGTGCACTGCAGAGAGAGGAAAAGGGAGAAGTTATTAGAAAAATAAGACGTAAGTAAATTGATTCGGTTTAAATACACCCAGGGAAATAAGTATATGTGGGTGATGTTATTCAAAAACAAATATACTTTTAACACAAAAGATTTGATGCAGATTTCTTAAAATAATCTTATCATTTAGTTTCCGTTTGAATGACTCAAAAATTTTCTTAACCCATTAAGTACCCATGGAAAATTTAAAACTTTTGTAAGTGTTTTTTTTTTCACTTTTTTCCTCGATTTTTTACAAAAAATATTTTGATGCAAAAAAATTCTTCAAACAATTCTAAGAGTGACTGCAAAAAATAAAAAAATATTTTTGCTAGTATTTTTTAAAATTTTTTGAAAATTGCTAAAATGGCACTTTTTGTATGAAAAGGAGGAAAAAGTAGGAAAAAGGGGTTAACATAGTCATATTTAGAATTTAGTATATTTTTTTTGAATAACTTCACTCACATATACCTATTTCCTTGGGATATTTTTGTTTCTTATAAAAAGAGTAAAAATTATTCCTATATATTTAAAGCTCTGTCATTTACTCACATTCATCATTACGTGTGACGGCAGCTATAAGATTGGTGAGTGGATCAAAGGCCAGCTGACGCACGGAGAGCTTTAGGCCCGCCTGCAGACGCAGCGTCATCAGATTCCAGATGAGCACACGCGTTTCTGTGCAAATTGCCACGAGATGCGCCTGCGCGCCAGCTCCAAATTGCACATGTGAAATCTGGGCAGAGCATTGAAGTGGCGTCGCTTTACCCAAAGGTTCTGCCGGTTCTATATCCCAGGGTTTGCTTTCCTTCGCCGGCTTCGTTGCCGGCTTTGTGCTCTCATCCAAATGGAGCACGCCAAACAATGGCAATAGCTCCTGTTGCACCAGCTCTACGTAGCTTGCTTTACGATGCTTTAACCGTTCCAGGCGTTGTTTCGCCTTGAAACGTTTCGATGGCTGCAGACGATGCAAACGCGCCTCGAGCGTCCTGAAACGCTTTTCTACCGACAGACGATCCACCACACAGCTCTGCAGATACGACCTGAGACGCATTTGACAGTTCTCAGGGACAGTGCACTCGATGCCAAAGCGTCGCAGCAGTTGCAGCTTCTGATGGAGTCCAAGTTCAGACATTTGCATAATGTGCTTGTAGACGGATTCCTTGACCATCGGCTTGGGCACCTGCTCCTTGCGGACCTTGCTCTCTCCACTCGACATCAATTGTCGCGCCTGTTCAATCAATTTCTGATCATTGCTGTTGAGCAGCGTTTGCAGCAGATTCCAAAGCTGCTGACGCTGCTGTGTGAGTTCCGAGCGTTTGCCATTTATTGATCTCTGGGACAGACGCAACTGCGCCTTGGACACGACACCATCGTAGCCCGCTGAGGTACTCAAGGCGTGCAGCAAACGCAGCGATCGTGCATCAAACAACACCAAAGTGTGACCATAACCAGCGGCCAGAATGGAACCATCTTGTGAGAAACACATGGACACCAGCGTCTGTTGTTTGAAGCTCGTTTGGGCCGCACAAGTCCACATGACGCCGCGCTTGTAAATGTTCTCCGAATCGCCGAGAGTCCACAGCTTGATCACATTATCCTTGCCGGCGCTGGCACAGCGTAAATTGTTCACCTGAAACTGATTGGAGAAGATGATGGCCTGGAAGCCGTGCTCATGCGGCAGCTCAATGTTCGTGTTCAGCTGGTAGCTGCAACAGGAAATGGAAAGTGATAAGAGAGATTAGAGAAAGTTGTGACTACAATAAACATGCAAATCAATACTTTTCGAATGATGAGAAATTAGTGTGGATTCAGAGTTAATGAACAATTAAGTAAGAGCTTATTTTTCGTATTTTTGCAATTACTGAAAATTCATTTTCAATTAATTATGAAAAACTTTAAATTATGTTTGTTCGTGTACAGAAAAATTCAGAATTGTTAAATTGCAAATTTTAATCAGGGACCGTAACTGTTATAAGTTTTAAAATAAAAATTGCAAATTAACAATTATTTTCATATTTATATTTTAGAGTTATTTTTAATTTTAATTTAAAAAGTCAAAAATAATCATTAAAGTTCAATTTTTAATTAAAAGTTGTAAAATAACACATACAGTCGAACTTCCCTAACTCGAATCACCATTATCCACGAAAAAGTTCGAGTTAGGGAAGAAGAATTGTATGAAATTTGCCTAGTATTGCCACTCGATTTTGTTCGAGTTAGAGAGACTTCGAGTTAGGGAAGTTCGAGTTAGGGAAGTTCGACTGTATTTCTGATTTAAAAAAAAATAATAAAGAGTTTTTTTTATTTTTATTTTAAAAGTTACAAATAAGAGTTGTTCCGTAACTTTTATTTATAAACTAAAAATAAAAGTTAAAGTGAATATTTTTTTAAACCAACTGGTGTATTACCAAAATTTACAAATATTCTTGATCTAGACCTTTTATATGATGCATCACATGTCCTTAAGGACAAAATTAAGGATCCGACTTTTTCTCTTATATTTCCTTATCTCTGCTTAATTCTGTTACAGTAAAATATGTAATATATGTATATAAAAATCAAAAAGAACTGTTAGTTTTTATTTTTACTGAAAAATATCAGAAATAAGTGTTAATTTAGAACTTTTTATTAAAAATTGGAATTAAATGATTATTTTTGACTTAAAATTAAAAATAAGATTTAATTTTGATTTATATCTTATAAATTGAAAATATAAGTTTTTGGCTGATATCGATAGTCCCGACTGAAATAGGAGTTTTGCTGTATACCATTTAACTATAGCATATTTCCTTCATATTGATTTTTTTAGTTGAAATTAGCATTCATAACTCTTATTTGCAGTCACTGATTTTAATAATTATTCCTAGAGCTGTTATCTTGTACTCACGTTTGTAATTTCTCATGATATTGCCAAAACTTGAGTCGCAGCTCTGGAAAGTTGAGCTCATCATTGTACTCCTCTCCGGTGGCCATCCAATTAATGTTGAACGCGGCACGCGTCACATGTGTATTGTAAATGATTGAATCGGTTTCCTCATAATTCACTTGAGTATCCACCACACGCACCTAAAGAATGTACATAATTAGATAATGTTCGACCATTGATGTAACTTATTTACATTGTAGAGCAAACTCTTGGTGTAGGCCGAGTAGAACTGCAATTGGCCAACGCGTCCATTGAGCACCATTGAATTAGTGCGCGGATTGAGGCACAGTCCGAGTGGAAACATGCTTCTGCCCGTCTTGTCCTGCAGTGCGTATGTGAAATGTTGCAGCGATGACAGCAGCTTCATGTCGCCGGGTCGAACAAACTGCAGGGCATTGTCATCGGTGCACACCAGCAGATGCTCCATCCCGTCACTGATCACAATGTGCCGAATGATGGCCGACATGCGCGGCAGAAACATGATTTGTTTTTCATTGGCCAGCGACCATTTGACCAGCACCGATTCAAGGCCAGCACTGAAAAAGCTCACGCCAGTGGGCGAAAACGCCAGGCTCGTGACGGGCGTGGCATGCCAATGATACTGTGCACGCAATGCGGTGTGCTCTTGATCAAACTGTCGCCAGACACTAACACGTCCCAATTCATCGCCAATGGCTGCCATTTCCTCGTTGGGATTCATACGCACACACGTTATGATACGCTTTCCGTCTTTGTAACGCCAAAACTTCCATGTCTCATAGTTTAAAAAGTAAACGTTGGAACCTTGTGCTAATAATATGTACTTGAAGGCGCCCTTGCTGATATCCACGACGGGCGGGCGAAGCCTGTTGAGAAATGAGCAACAGGTTGTTTATAAACTGAATTCATTAAATAACTTGTTAAATGCATAAGAAATTAACTGAAACTGAGTAAGGAACTAAACGATTATTAATTTACATGAACTAGAAATAAAGATAAAAATTTATAATTTAAAAAAAAGGGGAAATAAAATGTTAGGGCTTATAAAATTAATTTTAAAACATTATTGCTAGTGTGAAGTGCCGTAATTAAACAACTTTAGCTTTTAACACTAGTAAATAAATAGTAAAAAATAAATAATAATAAATATATAAATAATAATAAAAATAAATAATAATAATAAATAAGTAAATAATATTAATAAAAAAATTATAATAAAATGCATGAGAAAATAACTGAAACTAAGTAATAAACTAAAGATCATTAAATAATATGAACTAGAGATAATGATAAAAATTTATAATTATAAGTTAATAAAAATAGGAGAAAATAAAATTGTAGATTATAATATAAAATGAAGTTTATCTTGTAGCTCTAGGATATAGTAAACACACAAATATATTAATAAATAATAATAATAAATAAATAAATAATAATAAATAAAAAATAATTAAATAAATAATAATAATAAATAAAGAAATAAATAATAATAATAAATACAAATATAAATAATAATAATAAATAAAGAAATACAGTCGAACTTCCCTAACTTGAACTTCCCTAACTCGAAGTTTCTCTAACTCGAACAAAATCGAGTGGCAATACTAGGCAAATTTCATACAATTCTACTTCCCTAACTCGAAGTCTCCCTAACTCGAACTTTTTTCGTGGATAATGGTGATTTGAGTTAGGGAAGTTCGACTGTAAATAATAATAAATAAAGAAATAAATAATAATAATAATACTTAATAAATAAATAATAAAACACATAATAATAACAAATAAATGCTTATAATTAATCAAATTTAAAAATAAATAAATACATAACAGGGAAGAAGGCTAATCTCCTGCATGTCAAAGACTTAATGCCCTGCATACAATTTTGACTGAGCTAATGTTATACAAGTCTGATATTAGCTAAGCTTAGCTAACGGAGATATGTATCTTAAAAACTACAAAGTTTGTTATACTCAAGGCTGTTGTGTCTATGATATAGAAGTCTGACTTCAAGCATATAAAATAACATTGGTTTAGATATCTCAAAAACTACAGTTTTATATTCTAAAAGCTGATTGTGTCTATATGATTAAGTAGTGCGATTCGGCAGATTCCGACTCAGCTACTGCCTGCAGTAAAAGTTCCTTCATTAAGATAGCTTCAAGACTAATAGACTATTTTGCTTAGAAGTAGACAAACAGAGGGACGCGACTCACGTCAATTTCAGGCCACATTTGATGTCGATCGGAGTGCCCGTGCTCGTGTTGACCACGAACCAGCGAAGCTGATCCCCGCACTTCTTCTGCTTCACCGTCACAAAGGCGCACGCGGTGTCGCCGCCGCCTTTGTACAGATTCAACAGATTGCATGTCACAATCTCTTCATAGTCAATGCCCAGTTTGAGGTCCACACTCTTTTGCAGGACACCCGTGCGCCAGTGCCAGTGTAGCAGTTGTCCGCTGAGGGTGCAGCCCAAGAGCAGCTCCGGCTGCTTGACATCCAGTTCCACACTGATCAACGGCGACGTTGCGTCGCTGAGTTCACGTGTCATTTCGCCTGTGCTGGTAACAAACACCTGCAGCTTAAGCCCGCAGCGCACAAAGATGAATCTATTCAAATAAAAGATAACTTAATTGATGCCAACAAATAGCTATGGTAAGAGAAATTGTAATTTAACTAACCTGCCGTGCTCGGAGAAAACGGGCGCATGTTGAACAATGTTGCCGCCCGCCAAATGCTGCAGCTCCAGTCTGTCTTCATCGTCGAAATTCATGGCTGACCAGATTGTGCAGCCCTTTGAGCAGCAGTTTCAACCGCCAGCACACTTAAATTCTATTTGTTTTAAGCAATAACAACTTGATTTGTGCAAGTATTTTCATACAGAATCACAAGCCGCACGTGTAGCTGCTTTGTGCAGTGTTGCTTAACGCAATTGCTGCAGTGTTGTCAAACAACAACATGTAATCGAATTTGCAGCTGCAGCCAACTTCACTTCGATTACTAAGGGCGCGAAATGTAATAAAATTGAAAACGACGCATATTTTCT
The DNA here is from genome assembly GCA_037043495.1 of Drosophila recens. Lineage (NCBI taxonomy): Eukaryota > Metazoa > Arthropoda > Insecta > Diptera > Drosophilidae > Drosophila > Drosophila recens. The sequence continues at coordinate 32,836 of JBAMBJ010002784.1, read as the reverse complement.
TGTCGATTTATTTCCTGCAATCATTTAGTAAATTGAAATTAATTAATAAAAAAAAGAAAATAAAAAAGCATGATTATGTTCTTTTTAAATTTATGTATAACATATGATAATTGTATATGTTAAAAGATTTATTTTGCAATCAATTTAAGCTCACTTAAAAATAAAAAGACGGGCTTAAAATGCAAGCGACGCTAACTCACTTAACTTGTTATGATCATCATGATTTCATTTATACCAACTTAAGCTGTCGTATAAGCGTGCTATCTGTTGTGCTCAGTGTTGCCAATTTAGCAGGTTGCAACTGGCAAACGCGGGATAAATTGTAAGAGAGCGGCTAGCGGGAATAATAACTATTTTCCAAGCAAAATTGACGTAATTTTATCTTTTTAAAAACATCTGGTAGCTTCCTGTATTTATATGCTTTACGAATATTTTGTAGTATTTTTTCCATTTATTGGTTTTTTTAGCAACCAACTAAATTTTATGGATGGTTTAACTTTTTTTATTACACAAAGAGTTGGCAGCACTGGTTGTGTCTGATATCGATAGCCGATAGACTTTGGTATTTTGCTGCAAAGGCAGTTTCAGCCTACATTTAAATAAAATATTGTTCAATTAATTGGATAAACTAATGGCCAGCACAAACTAGGCAGCAAAACTGTTAACTGCTGCCACGTGTTCGCTGAGAAAGTCAAGTGGGCCAACTGAAAAGCCAATCAAGAGTAAAGACGCCACAGTAACAATAACAATACCAAAAGCAACAACAACAGCAATAGCAGCAACAACAACAACAACAACATTTGACATGTGCAACGTTGCATGCGGAACAAACAATGTAAACAACTTGCGGGCCACAGCGAGTTCAGTTCGGTTAATGATGCTGCTGCTGCCTCTGGTGATTGCTCTCTGTGCTCTGCTGCCCGCGGCACTTGCCGAGCCCCTCAAGGTCGTCTATGCGGTGAACGCGGGGGGCGGGGAGCACACGGACCAGAACGGGATCAACTACGAGGCGGATCCGTTGAACGTGGGCATTTCCTCGGACTATGGCAAGCACCTGCTGATGATCGGACGCGTGCAGGAGCAGGACGAGGCTCTCTATCGCACGGAGCGCTATCATACGACGACATTTGGCTACGATTTCCCCGCTGACGGCGACGGCGACTACGCGCTGATCATGAAGTTCTGCGAGGTTTACTTCGATGCGCCCAATCGCAAGGTGTTCGATGTGCTGCTCAATCGCAGGCACACCGTGGTCAAGCAGCTGGACATTTACAACCAGGTGGGACGCGGTTCGGCCCACGATGAGGTGATCTACTTTAAGATCATCAATGGCCGGCTGCACTACGAGTACGAGGGCGAGATTGAGACCTCGGATGTGCGCAACGGGCACTTGCGTCTGGACTTTATCAAGGGTGCTCTGGATAATCCCAAGATCAATGCGTTTGCACTGCTCAAGGGAGACGTGACGCAGCTGCCGCGTCTCCACAACACGGAGGCCAGCGAACGACGCGCCGAGCCGGAGGAGGAGGACAAGCCGCGGGCAGCGCGTCCGCGTGACAATCAGCAGCATCAGGAGCGCATTGTGCGCTACAACGAGCGACAGGCGCAACGCGGCTACGACGAGGACGACGAAGACGAGGATGAGTACGATGTGGAGGAGGGGGAACAGCAGCAGCAGGAACCACACGCTGACCAATTGCCAGAAGTCCAACAGCAACAACAGCAGCAGCAACAACAACAACAGCAATCGCCACAGAGCTCGAAACGCACACGGAGTGGACCACGTCAGCCGAATCCGTATTCCATGGATGACTCATCGATACTGATGCCGGTCTTCATTGCGATTGGCGCATTCATCCCACTGCTGTTCTGCCTGTGCAAGCTCTGATCCCCATGGGATCCATTTAGCTCGTGTTGATTTTTTGTGATTTTTATAAAAGACTTAATTGTATAATTATCGTTTAGTTAGGCATACAATCGTTCTTTGTTTTTGGCCACCACACAAAAACGCACAAATCTCTCTCTTTCTCTCTAGTTACATTATATACTACATATATATAACCACATATATATATATACATTTGTTTAGTCTAATTATGTGTTCCTTTCTTGGATTCAGACTTACCGCCCGCCAGGCTCGTTTACTTAATCTTACAATGCACTCAATTTAATCATTTGATTATGATTTTTATAATTTTGGGTTCTTCATTTATTTTCGACATCGAAAACTTTGTAATTTGTAAGGCAGTTTTTTGGCAGAACGCTTAAATCTGTTAATTTCATTTATGCAACGATATGAAAATAAACCTTGTTTGTTATTTACAAATGTACTCTTTGTGTACCTAAATAATTTCCGCAGTGACTAGAATATCGACTTGGATTAAACAATTTAAATTTAAAAAAGACAAAATAATTACCTTTAGATTGATTTTTCCAGCTGTAGATGATGAACTTTGAAATTGGAAACCGCTTTAGATGCTTATTTATGAAGTTTCAATATATTCTCAATTAAATATTTGCTATGAACTAATTGAGCTTTGCTCCACTGATTCCCTTAATAAATGGGTTGCTTTTTTTTTAAGTTTAATTATTGCTTATCGACCTCAATTAATGAAAGACATGTTAATCACTATGTTTATTTATTTATATTCTACAAAAGTTGTTAAAATATTTAATTAAAGTTGCAAATTTTAAGATGATTTATGAATTAAAAACGAAATTCATAAATCTAATTTATTGGGATATTTCCACCAGAGAATGCAAATAAGAGGATTGAATGCTAATTTCAACTAAAAAAAAATCAATGAGAAGGAAATATGCTATAGTAAAATGATATACACCAAAATTCCTATATCAGTCGGAACTATTTATTTCAGCCAAAAACTTATATTTTCAATTGATAAGATATAAATCAAATTTAATTCTTATTTTTAATTTTTATTAAAAAAGTCAAAAATAGTCATTAAAATTCAATTTTTAATTAAAAGTTGTGAAAGCTTAAAACATTTGATTTTTATTTTAAAAGTTAAATAATAAGAGTTATTCTGAAACTTTTATTTAAAAAATCAAAAATAACTTTTTTTTTTTTATTGAAAAAATCAGAAATAAGTGTTATTTCACAACTGTTAATAAAAAAATAAATTTTTATGATTATTTTTAAATTTTTTATAAAAAAATTAAAAATAATTGTTTTTACGTAACTTTAAAATATATGATTTCCACAGAAAATGATAAATTTCTGAAATACTTGCTTGGGAATTATTATTGATAGAATCAACTTATGACAGATCCTTGAAGATGAGTTGAACAAATATTTATTTTCTAAAAAAATCTCTAACTGCTTAAGCGGAAAGTATAAATATATATAAATCAAACTGCATATCTTATCATATTTAAAATTTCCACTGTAAAATGTGTGCTGATAATAATCGCAATATTACGAAGTTCTATTGATAGTTCTACGGTCATATAACTATGATAATATATTGATTGTAGATTTATGTATATCTCTTTTCCACATTCCATTCAAAAAGTCGATTACATTGTTACTCGGGTTCAAGTTCACTGCATTTTTTTCTCTTCACTTATACAGCGGCAAATTGAGAAGAAACTTGTTTATATGCGAGTTCCAAGCACACGTTCAGCGATTACGTGATGTTCGTCAAGTGTATGTTCAATCCGGGGACTATGGGCGTCATTTGTATGCAGCTGTCGCAGCGAAAAGTCAACAAATTCAATATAAATTAATTAATAAAGAACTTTTTATTGATAGATAAGGTTTGGGAATAGACTTTGAGGATTGACAGAAACCAGATTGGTAGCTCATATTTACAGAGGCTATAAAAAGCAAAGTTTAAAGTATAAAATTGTATCAAAATTGCTACTAAACGTCTAAAATGCCTTTAACAAACAAGTTTTCAAGGGATTAGACTGTTACAAAACTATACAAAATGCGTTCTAAATCAAAATATATAAAAATGCACAAATTAACTATAATGCTTGTTATATATAATAAAAAGTGCAATACTCGGATGTGCAATCCAAACTTAATTATAGTTCAAGAGTCGCTTACAAATTAATTAACAGCATAATTGGGCAAAATAAGGAAAGAAATCAATTCTTAGCCTTAAAATCGAATCTCGTTGCGCTGCAGCTGCTCGTAGGCTGTGGGCGTGAGCAGCTCGTAGCGTCCCTTGGACGTTTGATAGTACAGTGCATCCTTGACCAGATTGGGATCGTAGCCCTCCTTTTGCAGGTCCACCTTGCGCAGCTTGAATGTGCCCGTCAGATCCACCTTGGTGAGCAGTCGCAGTATTTGTGGACGCGCATATGCAGGCAAAACTTTGGCAAGATTCACGGCAAATGCATCCAGATCGAGTTCCCCATGTGGATCATAGATGGCGGCCATGCCGGCGCGTCCTTCGGTGTGCGGTATGGTGACGCCATAGACGACGGTATCCTTGTAGCCAGCCACATTGCTGACCTGCGCCTCCACCTCGCTGGTGGACACATTTTCGCCCTTCCAACGGAACGTGTCACCCGTGCGATCCTTAAAGTACAAATAGCCCTTCTCGTCGGCCACCAACAGATCGCCCGATAAAAATGCCATATCGCCGTGCTTGAACACATCCTTAACGATCTTCTTGGCCGACGCCTTGGCATCCACATAGCCCAGAAATTCGCGTGATGGATTGCCTTTCACGATCTTGCCAATAAAGACGCCCGGTTCGTTGGGTTCGCACAGTTCGCAGAGGCCGTTCTTGTTCCTGATGGGCTCCCCAGTATCGGGATCAGCGCGTATAATCGAAATCGGATAGACTTTGGGTAATATGCGGGACACAAAGCCAATAGCGCCCACAGTATTGTCATGGTTCATAATATTCGCATTGCCCTCGGTGGCGCCATAGAATTCACCCACTTTGGCAATGTTGAAACGCTCCACGAACTGCGGCCAAATCTGTGGACGCAATCCATTGCCATACACCAGACGCACACGATGCGCACGATCATGGGTGGAGGGTTTGGTGGCCAGAATATAGCGCGCCATTTCACCAATGTATTGACCAACCTGCGGAAAAGATAAATGTTTTAAGAACTGCATTTTTTAAGTAGATTTTTATACAACTCACAGTCGCATTAAACTTGGCACAATCCGCAAAATAGTTGGAGGCCGAGAACTTCTTCCTGATGGACACTGTGGAGCCAAAGAGCACGGATTGACCCATGCACATGATGCCGCCAGCGGTATGATATAGCGGCAAGGGCGTATAAAATATATCATCATCCTTGAAGCCCATCGTATAGTGGATGCCAGCGGCAATGAACAAGTAACTGCAAGGCGGAAAAGGATTTTTTATTATAAAGGTTTTCGTTAAATTTCATTGAATCGCAGTCTATGAAGGTCTTTGTTATTATTTTCCAATCTACTGTTACATAAAATATAAAAAAACCTCTATACGGGTAAAAGTCTAGTGACGAAAACATTTCTATAAACCAAAGTTTCTGATATTCAATTTTGTGACGTACAATATTAAATGTAACATAAAAACTCTTCAGTTCTTCAAAACTAATTAATATAACTTTTTTTTTTTTTTTAATTTAGAGAGCTGTTTAAACTGTATTCCATAATTATAGGCATTTGAATTTGATAGCAATTGGTCCGCATAACGTTTAAATCAATTATTTAAAGCGATACAATCAAGCACAAAAATATAAGTAATTAAACGCCGTATTTAAAAAAAAATACTATTAGTTTTTCCATCACTGTTACACTGCGGACGACAGTCCGCGCTAGTGACGAAAGCAGCACGAAGGGTGCAAAAGGCAAGACAGGAAGAATGGAAAATTTGCTATGACTGTCCGATCAGGTCAAGTAATATACCGATCAAAAGGTATAGTTTTAACTAACAAAAGTGCATACTAAGACTTACTAAGGGAGGGGCAAAATTTAAACGATTGCAGCAAATTGGGCCGTTGAAGCCTTTTAGTACATTTTTTTTTTAATAAAAATACTCTTCGAAATTTTAAATTTGTAGTCGCCTTCCGAAAATGAGATGAAAAGTCAGTTTGTCTGTTTGCTTTTATCGAAGCGGTATCATAGCTTAATAGGGTAAATAAGACTTGTTCCCGATAAAAAATCTAACTTTTATTCTTTCTTTTCGCTTAAATTAAAAACCCACAGTATCCAAACAATAGAAGCTACAGATATGATTAATATATTATATATTTGATAGGTATTTTGAAGGGCTCTTAGGCACACCTAATTTCCCAAAATTTCTGATTCAATTCAATAATATTCTGGGGTGCCACAGAAATCTCTTTCACCTGAAAAATTACGTAAATTTCATACAAATGTACGTCAAATTCAAGTGAAAGAGATTTCTGTTGCACCCCAGATTAAGTTTTACATATAAATTATTCAAACAATTTTTTTTTTTTATCAAAAAAGTAATATTTATGAGGTATGAAGGATTTAGCGCAATGTGCCGAGTGACAAAAATTTGGTTTTTCATATTTTTATAAGTAAAACTTAATATTATTCGTCACAAAATTGGATATCAGAAATATTTGCGCATGAAAATGTTTACGTCACTAGACTTTTACCTCGTTTTTTTTAAAAAGATATGTGTACTCGTCCATAAAACGTTTAGGTAAACTTAACTTATTGAAAACATTTTTCAAATGGTTCCGATAGCGCTTGAACTTGATAATAATTAACTGATAGAATTAGAGTCAAAATATTCCCAAAATTTAGTTAATCGTCGATTACTATTTCTAGAAGACACACGATGTGGTCTCTGTTTGTGTTTTTATTCCTATCCAGTGAAGTATATTCGGAAACTATCAATCGTATAACGAACATCAGGTGTGATGTGTTAGATCCATCCTATTGCACCTATAAAGAATGTCGTCTGAAGGTTTTGGGTCGCGGTATTATTGGCTTAAATGTCCACGCTATTCTTCTGAAAGGACCATTCAACAATGCTAAAGTATGTGCACATAAAATCATGATGTTGACCGAATCGTATTACTTATAGATTTCAAAATTTCAGGTGAATCTCAGCCTTTTTCGTAAATTCAATGGATTTCACCCATTTATGTTCAATGCCACTTATGATTTTTGCAAGATTATGGACAAATCTCCTAAGGAAATATCCTTTGGTAAAATCGTAGCCAGTTGGTTTTCAAAAGACTCGAATTTGAATCACTCTTGTCCATATGAGGTAAGCTTAGAACTTTAGGAATAACAAGATTTTAAATGAATTATTAACATTTCAGAAGGAAATAGTTATAAAGGAAATGGTGTTAACGGAAGAATTATTTCGATTCTTGCCTTTGCCTTCCGGCGAGTACCAATTGCAGCTTACGGCGGCTACGGATGGTCAGTGGAAAACAAGAGTTTATGGAAATTTTATGCGAAAGGAGGAAATATTGAAAAATTGATATTAATGAATTTTAATACCCGTTACTTAAGAAATAAGTAAAAGGGGATATTGTATTCGTTGCAATGTATGTAACAGGGAGAAGGAAGCATCTCCGACCCTATAAAGTATATATATTCTTGATCAGCATTAACAGCCGAGTCGATATAGCCATGTCCGTCTGTCTGTCCGTCCGTCCGTCCGTGTGAGCGCCTAGAACTCAGAGACTATAAAATCTAGAGCAACCAAATTTGGCACACAGACTTCTATAAACCCAACGCAGATCAAGTTTGTTTAAAATTTTTGCCACGCTCCTTTCCGCCTCCGTAAATCGCGAAAAGCCACCACACGCCCAGTTTTCAAAATATTAAGAATTTTTTTAACTAATTAACGTTAACTACTATTATTAGCTATAATCCTTCTAAATCGTAACAAGATCGGAAAGATAGAAAGGTGGTAATGGCTGATTAAAACTTTTAAGCAATTGCAAGCATGCAATAAAAAATATTTTTCAATTTATTTAAATAACTAACGGGTATCCTATAGTCTGGAGTTCGACTATAGCCTTTCCCACTTGTTCTGTCATTTTTCTAAATAATAAGTATTTTAAGGAAGTATTTAAGTCTAGAATTAAGATTGGACTTTTCGGACTACCCAAAAAGCAAGCAGGTGCTAATTTTCGAGAGTCCACTGTAGTATATACATAATAATATATACAGTCCCCGGCATAAGTATTTTGGCACCATTTAAAGTTAATTCTACTCATAGTTTGAACTTTATTCATGCAAAGTTTGGAATCAATGGATAGGTCATTCGAATACCTTTTGAATGACATACAATTTTTATTAACCCATTATGTACCCATTGAAATTTTCAAATTTTTGTAAACGTCTAATTTTTCAACTTTTTTCCTCGATTTTTTAAAAACAATGTTTTGATGCAGAAAGTTTTTATAAACAATTTAAATAGGGACTGCAAAAAAAATTTTTCAAATATCTCTTCGCTAGTATTTTTAATATTTTTTTGAAAATGGCGAAAAAGGCACTTTTTGTGTGAAAATGAGGAAAAAGTGCCTTTTTCGCCATTTACTAGATCGTTCAAAAAGTCCCCGGACTGACAGTGAAAAAAACATTTTTTTTTTTTTAATCAATTTATTTATTCAATATAGTCTCCGTCTAGCTTAATGCACCTTGTCCAACGGTCTTTCAACATTTCGATGCCTTTTTTGTAGTGGTCTGAAGAAAGTCCCTCAAAATAGGCTTCAGTTTCCCATTCAACTTCTTCATTGGAGTAAAATTTTTATCCCTGGAGCCATATTTTCAAGTTTGAAAACAGATAGTAGTCACTAAGGGCCAGATCTGGGGAATATGGAGGATGAGGAAGCAATTCCCAACTTAATTCTTTGATTTTTTCCATCGTAAAAGCGGCTTTGTGAGATGGTGCATTGTCTTGACGAAAAAGGATTTTTTTCTTTGCCAAATGCGGGCGTTTCTTCTTAATTTCGTCATTCACACGATCAAGCAATGCTGAGTTATATTCTTTGTTGCATTTTTCACCCATTTTAAGATAGTCGATGTGTATTATACCATGTCCATCCCAAGATACACTGGCAAAAACCTTACCAGCCCATCGACTTGCCTTCACACGCTTCGAACGGCTTTCACCGGCCTCTCGCCACTCAGCTGATGACCGATTGGACTCCGGAATGTAGTGATGGATCCAAGTCTCATCCATGGTGATATATCGACGCAAAAATTCGCTTGGATTTCGGTTAAACATGTCCAAACAGGACTTGGAATCGGCCACTCGTTTTTCCCTTTGATCAATATCTAGGAAATGCGGCACCCATTTTACATTGAGCTTTTTCATATGCAAATGGTCATGCAAAATCGAAACCGATGACCCAGTCGATATGCCCACAGTCTCAGCAATCTCACGCACTTTGACTCTTCGATCAGTCAATACGATTTGACGGACTTGTCTGATGATCTCTGGGATAATCACCTCTTTTGGCCTTCCCGAACGCTTCGAGTCTTCGGTGCTCGTACGACCGCGTTTAAAGTTGGAATATCAATCGCAAATAGTTGATTTACCTGGAGCAGAGACCCCGTAATGCTAATCAAGCCATGTCTTTGCTTCTACGGTATTTTTTCCCATCAAAAAACAGTGTTTAATCAAAACACAAAATTCAGCTTTTTCCATTTTTCAAAAAACTCAAAAAGTTGCACAACAATAATATTTCTAACTCGATAGCGAATCTTCCGATTGCGCTCAAATTTTCACTGGAGCCTAGAAATGAACTAGTCAGTCTAAAAAAATTTATTTCAAAATTTTAGTGGAGTGGCCTATGTGTCAGTCCGGGGACTTTTTGAACGATCTAGTAACTACAATTCTAATATTCTTTGATAAATGTATTTTTTCTGCGCTTTGACACATTTTGTAACTTTATTACAAATGCACATTTGTTAGGCAATGTTTAAAAGTTTTAAAGAGTTGTTATTAAAATTTAAACGAATGAAAGTAACTTGCAAATGTTTTTGTTAGTACTGGATGCATTTCTATTCACGCTATTTATAGCTCCATAAAATATTTGAAAGAGACTGTAAAACATAAAAGTATTGACTTTATGGGCCAATGACTTACCGTGAATGGGAGATAACCGCTGCTTTGGGCAGACCCGTTGTGCCCGATGTGTAGATATAGACGAGCTTGTCATGATGAGCGACTTGAGTCTTGCCGGGATTCTCAGCACTGGCGGCGGATAGAAGTGTATTTAGATTCTTGGCCTGTTTGACGGCCTCCGATTGTGTGTTGTTGTTTTCGTTGTTGTACTGGAAGAGCGCGAGATTGGGGGGCAAATCTTTGATCACGTCTGCGACAGCTTCAATGAAATCCTCGCCATAGATCAGAGCCGTGCAATGGGCAACCGTGATGCTGTGCAGCAGCGACGGGCCACGAAGGTTCGTATTGATCAGCGGCGTGATGACACCAATTTTGGACAGACCCAACCAGGTGGCCACATACTCCGCCCGATTCTCCAGCAGCAGACCGACAACGTCGCCCTTTTGATAGCCCTGCGCCTGGAGAACATTCGCTACTCGATTGGCGTGCTCGTTCACCTGACGGAATGTCCATTTCTGGGTCTCACTCATCACAGCCACTTTGTCCGGATGGGCACGAACATTCCGCTCGAAGACATCGGCAACTGTATAGTTGAGGCGTTCGTGTTTTTTCGTGTATCGCAACAGTTTTCCATAGGCCCACAGAGCACTACATGGGTTAATCGAAAGAGAAACATTTCAGATTAGTGATAAGCTCAACATACAACTTGTATTATCAATCGATCTGCTTTGAGTTGCGTGTGTTTTATGGCCGATTATTGTGCAAAACAAACCAAAATAGCATTCAAAAAGTGGAGCACTCACGGCATAGTCCGTGTCCCAGATAAGGCTTAAAATAAAACTGAAACAAGCATTTCAAAAGGGGGCAAACTGCAATTAAATGTGCCTGGGAAAGGGTATCGTATTTCGGTGCAACTTAAGATTATGTAAAATAGAAGAGAGTTCAGTTTTTCCATCTTCATTGTATATTTAAAGGCCATTTTAAGTTGGAACTTAACTTAATTCTGTTTTCTTTTTCAAAATTAAACTCAGATCTGACTTCACAAAATTTTCTTAAGGCCGGGTCAGACGAGCACTTTTTCACCGACACTTTTTGACAAAAAGCTGTCCGTGTCGTGTAACCACACAAAATTTCAAAGTGTCGGTGAAAAACTGACGCTCACCGATGGAAATAGAACACGTTCTATTCCATCGGTGAGCGATAGTGAGCGACACGGACAAGAAAAAATCTCTTTTTGACAAAAAGTGTCGGTGAAAAAGTGCTCGTCTGAAGCGCTCTTTACGAAATTTAACAATAGCATTTTAAATATTGGGAAGATGAATGAAGAAAGACCGTTAACTATCGGCTTAATAAATTTGAGAATAGATTTAAATCAACTTTTTCAGAAATTTCTAAAGTACTTTTGATTATATAAGTGAATATAAAAATATCGTAAGCTTCTTCAAGAAATAATAAATTTTTATTAAAAACAACTTTCCGAAGAGCCAGTTTAAAAATCAAATATATGCAATTCCGCACTTATTTTCTCAAAGAAAATTAAATGAAAAGCGGATTATAAAGCTTAAAGAAAACATTTATAGAGCATATCGAAAGTAAATTAACTTAATGCTTCGAATTTATGGTCGGCCTCCAGTTGGTACTCATTTTTTTTGGAGAGTTTCAAGTGCTGCACTAAATGACATCAATTGAAAAATTTTATATATAAACTTTAATCTTTAGAGATTTTTTTTTTTTTGCAGCAAACTCGAATTTGCTGTGCACTTAAAAGTACTTTGCACTTGATGGAGAGTATAGCATAGTTGATAAGATTACTTAAACAGTTGGGGGGATTATTTTCCCTAGCGACATGCTTGAAATTTACAAGTATTTAGCTTTTATAATTACATTCTAGAAGGGAAAAAAATTCAAGAGTTTAAAATATGCCAAGAATCGAACGGCGATTAGAGTGAAAAAAAATAGAAACAGCAACAACTTGGAATTGACATGCTAATATCAGGTATAATATACTATGTTTATTTATATGAATTTATTTGTTGAGCCGATCGTTGCTTCAACATTTGCACTTTGCGCCATGTGAGAATTGCGATACAGAGTCCACAAGGTCAACAAGAAACAACGCATAGCAAATGTCCGATCTTAAGAATCTTGTTAATGTTTCAAAACAACGAGCTGACCTTGTTAGTTGAAGCTCGATTTTACTCCATGCCATATAAACGTATTTTGCCGACTTCATGCAATTTTTGAGTGATCAAATTTTGGAATCCGACTCAATGCCAAGAAAGACATTGATAGTATAGTATACATATAATGCATATATCATTAATATATACATATATTTAATTAAGCTTGTAATTAAAATATGCCCTTAAAATAAAACTTTGAAGTAGACAGACATCTTGATTGTGAACTACTTGTCTATAAGATAGAACAGAATTAATATGATTGTACAAAAGTACAAAGGTTGATTCAACTTGTTGAAATATTGTATACACGCTTTGCAGTTTTATATAAGATAGTTTATTTTAAATTAACTTTTCAAATTTCTGGTTTCTCTTATAATTTAATAGTTATAATAATTTTTGTGGATATAATCTATAGCACTTCTATAAACGATTAATCAGGCCTGTTCCGAAATGCGATCGTTTTTACAAAGTAAAAACGAAACGAAAACGAACGTTTTACTATTAGCTGTTCCCAATTCCGATCGAAATAGGCTTGTTTTAACTTTTCGAAGTCGGTTTCGAAAATTCATTTTAAGTATTTAAGGTTGAATATAGCAGATAGAAGGTATATTATATTAAGACTTCGTTGCTCAAACTTTGTTATTCAATTGAAGCAACTTTAGAAGCTTTCGATTTCGAGAGCAGGTATTGATAACAACAGCTCGGTTTTGTTTTTTATAAATTATTTTTAAAAAATACTTCAACTGCTTAATGTTGAATTATTGATGTTAATCGATTCTAAAAATGTTCAACAATTTTATAATTATCAGTTTATAATTTTAGGCATTAATTTTAAATCTTTAAATGGCATTTACTTTTAAATCCGGTGACTCTACAGCACACGTTTTGAAAACGTCAATTATTGTCCATTTTCGGAATTCGAAACAGAGCCGGGTATGTAGTTTCGAATACAAATCGATGATAGTGCTAAGAATAAAGCTCAATATCTTCTATAATCTTTGGTCAACAATTTATTTCTTGCGTTTCAGCAATTTTGGAATATGTGTCAAACGGAAATTTCCATAGATCAGTGCCCTCACGAACAGCTTACAGTGGCATTTATAATTGTCATTTACATTGAATTGGTGTTATGTGGGCTCTTCTGATCGCTTTGGCAACCCTAGCTCAAGAGAAACAACAACGAAAAGTGCTACTTCCGCAATTTTAATTGAATTCAAATACAAAGAAAAAACACAAAAAACTAAAAGTCGGTATATGACGACGTTTTCGGTTGATCGGAGCTTTGTCCGTAAACTGTGCCAGAGTCTCGACAACCCTCCGATCCCTCAACTTCCCCCTGCTCAACAGCTACAACTCTGCTTCTTCCGCCTGACGCAAAGAGCGGGAAAGACAGAGAGAGAGCGAGAAACTAAAAATAAAATTAGTATGCGCTAGATGGTCTCTTCACGCATTATCACATGGATTTCGTTGGATAAAAGTGAATTTGATTTTTCAAAGTTTGTTTTGGTTACTTTAGCCACCTACTGGCATCGTTCCAACGCGACCTTGAACCTGAGCAAGTCAATGACTGGCCATAAAAAAAAGAGTACGATAAAAAAATATTGAACACAAAAAACGCGTAACTGATATGACACATTCGTTCCATATGTTTTGTTTACATTGCCATTAATATGATAGGCAAAGGAAAAGCTGCGAGTTATATGAAAAAAAAATCATAAAAGAGAAAACTTTATACAGTAATTTTCTCAAATTTATACATATTTATGTAGTTGTGGCTGCTGCAGATGGTCGACCCAAATTGTAGGCACAAAACGAGTTTTTCTATGACTTTCAGCTGGGTACAATGGGCAGCGTAGACTCTGCTCTTTGGCGGTTAACAGTATAGCAAGTAATTATTTTGACAAATAAAAAATAGATGGAAATAATGAGATTCATTGTATTTAACTATTTTTGAAAATAAATAGATAAGTGTAAAGTTTTTTTCTTTGTCAAAATAGTTACTAGACATACTGTAGACAGTGGAAAGGGGCAACACCTCGGTGTCGGTGTGTTGGGGATCGTCAATGGATTTACAAAAGAAAATGATAATTGTATTGAAATGCACACCACTTGCGGTATTGTAAACTAATCAACGCTCAACGGCCACAGATAGAAATGTGAACGAAACGAAACGAAACGAAACTCACGTTAAATCTCGTTTGGCTGTTGCTCCCGCGATGTAGAACCAGCGCCAAGACCTTGTTAGCAGCAACGCGACGAGCGCGGCGATTACCGCAAAAAACCAACCCATTGTGTGGAGCGTGTAGACGACGCAGGCGAATGCCAAAGCGAATGCGACTGTCGCGCAAAAATAACGAAATACGACTAAAAATCGGTCGCGACGTTGTCGCTTGCGTTGTTGTAGTGATCGATAGCTAAGCGATAACGATTGCCGATGGTGGTGATCAGCTGGAGCGGTTGCAGCACTGCGCAGCTGTGCGCATTTGGCGTTGCCAGATCGTTTGGATATATAAATTAAATTTATTATTTTACAATCATGCAAATTTTACTTACGTCGGTGCTGTAAAGCGCGCAGTTATCAATATTAATAATCACGTTGTTGCTTACATTGTTATCCAGTAAGCTGTTGTGCTGTTAATAATTGTTATTTAAAATCAGTTTTTTATATGCTTATGTTATTTTAAATAATTAAAAAAAAATTTGGTTCAGAAGATCGCTCACGGAATCAGTTATTGCTATCGACGTTGCCAGATCATTATAGTACTGCTGAAGTTGCAGCTCACACATATGTTAGCTTTTAAAAGCTGTTTCTATTGTTTTGATTTGCCAGTTATTGACTTTTGCATTGATTTGCAACTTTGCAGTGTTTGTCAACAAACAAATGCAATACTTACAGTTAATTCCCGCCTTTGTTGATTGCTGCTGTAATTGTTATATCGCAAGCGCTGATAACGCGATTCGTTGCTTTGTCACAAAAATCCATTGAATACGTAAAAGGGCAGAAATTGTCGGCGAAAACGCACAACTTTGCGAAATAGCATTTTCTTTTGTTTAACGTGTTGTGTTGGCAACCCCGTAGTGATATTAAAGAATAATAACAAATTTTACTCAACAGCTGCAACGTTTGTTTTGTTTTATAACTACTTCGGCTCCTAAGCTTTTAAGCTGTGAATGTTGTGCTTTTACGGAGCTGGTTCATTGTTCACTTGAGTTATTTGTAATCGATGCCCACATTTGTTATCGATAGTTTTTCTTCTTGTTATTTAAATTGGCGCCAATTCTATTCCTCGCAACCTATCGATTATTGTAGGCAGCTGCCCGCGTCAGCTGTTTGCTGTAAAAAAAGTGGCAAGGCCGTCAGCAAGCCAAAGCCGTATAAACAACGAAATAAAATATTACGATTTATAGTTCTGGTTTTTGTAGATTTGCAACTCAAAGCAGCCGCGCGATGAAAATATTATGCGAGGTGCAAGTGGTGAATCGTACAACGCAGGCGAATCGCACACCGAGAGCTGTGAAGTCGACGCTGGCCATTGGCTACAAACAAAGTGCGCGGGACTCCAATGGCAACACCAAAAAGGAGCTGGAAATGGTGCTGTTCACGCCGCAGGTGAAGACAGGGACGCGCTACAAGGTGCGCGACAACATACACTGCGTGCACACCAAGTTCGTGCTGGACGGCAAGGCGACCATTGGCTTCAAGCAGCCCGCCGAGAATTTGCTAATCAAATGTGATCCCATACAACTGAAGGGCTTCCTGCAGACCCTCAAGCTGGGCATGGAGGGCAAGGACGCCATCAATCTGAGACTGAACATTGCCTCGGCGACGGCCATATCACAGAAGTCGCAGCCGCAGCAGCGCATGACCATCAACAAGCGCAGCGAATATCCCATCAAGGGATTTCCGCGCACTCTCAAATCGCTGACCATCAACAACATTCAACTGATGAAGCTGAGCTTCGAGATCTGCACACTGCGTAATCTCACCTCGCTGGATGTCAGCGGTAACAAGCTCACAAAGGTGGCTAACAATGTTATTAACTTAAATTTGTCAGATATTTTCATAAAATGTTTATACACTCACATAGATTCCTTTGGAATTGGGTCGATTGCCATTGACCACGCTGCATTTGAGCGGCAACTCGTTGGGCGAACTCAACGACTGGTGCTGGCTGCGTGGCAGCAAGCTGAGCGAGTCCCTCTGCGAGCTGGACTTGTCGGCCAACGGACTCAGTTACTTTCCACCCGCACTGGCCAGATACGAGCGTCTGGTCACGCTCAATCTCAACCACAATAATCTACGTCACCTGCCATTTGCCATACGTCGTTTGCAGAAGCTGCGTTCGCTGCATGTGTCCAGCAATAAATTGGAATCCCTGCCCGCTGCCATTGAAGATCTGCACATTGATTTGCTGGACGTTTGGGGCAACTGCTTTAAGGGCTTCAATGTGGAGGCAGCTCAGAAGCAGGTGCAGCGCACTGCGGCCGCACACACACCCGCACCGCTGTGGCTGCAAGCGGCCCGAGTTGTCGCCAACCACAAGTTGCCCTATTCGGCGAGCACATTGCCTGCCATACTCATTGAACTCATTTCGGAGGCGCCCAAGTGCCTGTGCGGCAAATTGTGCTATGCTCTGGAGTCGCAGGATCTGCTGAAGCGCGTGACACAGCCCAAGTTTACTCATATCAAGAATCTGACCTACAGTCGCGAGCAAATGATATATTCCGATGTGATCATCTGTGGACCCAATTGCTGTGCCTATCAGCAGTTGAAGGCTCTCTTTAGTATTCTAATTTCTTGAAAATGTTTATTACCATTTGTTTGCTTTAGTTTGCTTATGTATGTTATTGCCGTTCCTTGTCTAAAAACATATACTTTGAATTGTTTTGGTATTGAAATTAGAGTTATACTCGTTTATCGTTTTCTATATAGCCTTGCAACGGCTCTAATTTGAATAATGGCTGAATAGCAAAAGCAACAATTCATTTCATTCCAATATTGATAAAATTTAGTTTGTGACATTAATTTTTGTAACTTATTATAGAATACGACTGATACTAAACACTTGTTAAGCTTATAATGCCAATAAAATCGAATTTAATAATGATATAAAAAATATTCGAACTGTTGAGCTTATTAATCAGGGACCAAAAATATATTTAACAAAAAAAATACATTTATTTTTAATTATACAAAAATAATTCCTTTTTAAAAATCATAAACAAATTTTATTTGGAAAATTTGTATGTTATTTAAGTAAAGAACTCAAAATTCTTATGTAAAATTGCTGAGTTTCAAGTGGTTTGTCTTGTTGGAGTGGAAAAGG
This sequence comes from Drosophila recens, assembly GCA_037043495.1. Lineage (NCBI taxonomy): Eukaryota > Metazoa > Arthropoda > Insecta > Diptera > Drosophilidae > Drosophila > Drosophila recens. Next base: position 15,283 of record JBAMBJ010002784.1, on the reverse strand, counting down.
ATGCTGCTGTTGGGCAGGGGAAGGGTCGGGAGTATTGTTCTTGTTAATAAGCAAACCCCTTGCTACACTTCACAACTGTGCAATGATTACTTTCCATTTTGGGGCTTTGATAAGAAGAAAAACTCTTGGGCCGAGTGTAATCAAATTTTGTAGCATACTTTGCGGCTGCATTGAAAGCAGCTGCGAAAAGGACGCGCCACTTGGGCTTTACTTTCACATACGCATAAAGACATTTACACGCACAACCACGAACTGTTACCCCCCTCGCACCCCCCTCCCCTTTGGGCCGCATCGCTTACTTTGTTTTCATATAACATTTGCTCGTTGTTTTTATTATTAAAAGCTTCGTGCGTATGTGACTTGCATAAATGCTACGATGAGCATGAGTTTTTATCAGTGCTCAACTGACACCTAAACAGCCCCCTTATGCCCACCTCCCCCTTCCCACACACATACAGAATAAAAGTCCTTGGTGCTATCATTTTCTTACCATTTTCTTTTCAGCTTTATCAAATCAAAACTCCGAAGCGCTGCCACTTTTTTAAATAAGCATAAACAGTGACTGTCTCCTGATTCCCCTCTCCCTCCCCCACGAAAATCTCCACGTTCAACCATTTGGCAAAAACTTAATGTGCAGCTGGGGAATAAGGTCGAAAAGAAAGAGAAATAAGCAAAAGCAGGCTAAGGATGAGCCATGACTTGTGGCCAACTGGAAGTTGGCCTAACTATAAAAATGTTTATCAGCATGTGAGCGAAAGGGCCAAAGGGGGCGGAGCGTAGGAGGGGGCGGGGTAGCTACTATGCCTAAGCAGCACAAATCCAATTTTGAGCAGCGTTTAAGTGTCGTGACTGCGTCTGTGCCACTTCCTGTGCCAACAGCTCAGCTTCTGTGTCCTTCCACTTCACGCCAAACAAAGTTAAATGTCATGTGTGTGTGGGTGTTTGCTAGTGTATGTGTGTGTACGTGTTTGTCTAAGCCCTGTCCTGGCCATGACATTGCCAGTTTTTCGGTTGGCAGCGTGTGCGCTTGTGTTAGCAAATATTTAACTTGATTTCACATTTGCTTTTCTGATTTGCCGCTCATTTTCTTAAACTGCGCCTAAAAGGCTGCAACACAAAATGTTAAAGGCGTAGGAAAATTGTAAAATAAATGTGTTGACTTTAATAAATGAATTAAAGCATTAAATCTAATACGTTAAATGTTAATTGAATTTAAGTTTATGTTTGTTTGAAAAATTTTAAAAAATTAAATTTGCTTTACTTATTGAAAATATTTTTTCAAATAAATACTGCAACACAACAAAATATTAAAATGGAAAAGGAACAATTAATATATTTTTCTACAAATTGAATTAAAACAAAACAATTAATATCAAATTTTAATTCAAAATTGTTAAAAATTTTATAAAAGTTAAAATGTAATAATTATTCAGATATGTTCCTAAATGTTATGTATAAAGTTCATATTATTAGGAAAAAATGTTTTTTTATTGGATTTAACTTACTTAATTTTCTTAATACAGTCGAACTTCCCTAACTCGAATCACCATTATCCACGAAAAAAGTTCGAGTTAGGGAAGACTTCGAGTTAGGGAAGTAGAATTGTATGAAATTTGCCTTGTATTGCCACTCGATTTTGTTCGAGTTAGAGAGACTTCGAGTTAGGGAAGTTCGAGTTAGGGAAGTTCGACTGTACATAAATTTTCAAATACTTTCAAACAAAAGAAAAGTACAGCATACTTAAAGGAAAGTACATTGCTATTTTCTATTCCCTTGCCGAATTCGGAAATTTGTTTTTATTTGATGAAAATGTTATATTTTTGAATAAAATATAGACTCCATTTATTAATAGACATAAAAATAAAAAGAAAAATGGCATGAAAATTCTTTTATAGACTTGGAGTTTTCGCCCCACACCAAATTGTCTGACTGTCTTTAATAGAATAAAAACACAACCCCCAATAATTTGCACAACACAAACTTGCGTCGTCGTCGTCCTTTCCCCCCCCCTCCCCCCCCTTCCGCCAAACACGTAAAACAAAAAGATGCCAAGTCAGCTGCGTCTAATGGGTGGCAAGGAGAGTAAGTGACGGGGGTTGGGGGTGTATATGAGATATTGGTGGGGTCTGTTTCGGACTACCATAAAGCGCGCTTCAAAGGCAGTAAAAACTCCATTAACTGTCATCAAAAATGCATTTCACATGCAGCAAATGGGACAGGAAAGCGACCATCAAATAGAATAGAATGAAATGGCGCAAATCAAAACACATCGAATAAATCAAAGAGCCCAGGAGAGAGCACAAAAAAGAGAGAGAAAAAAAATACCAACTCCGATGGGCAAACATTTTTATGGCTAATCAACGCAGCAGCCATGGAAAAAGAGACACAGGAGAAAAGGCAGCGGAATCCCTTGGAGTCTGGCCACATTTTTATGCATGCCCAGAGCACAAATTAACTTTCCAATTGATAGAAGGGGACAGTGGGAGGCACTGTCACTCCCAACGCATTACAAGCCAGCTTCACTGTGGCATTAAATTTATCCCCAATTTGCGTGCAGCGAGCCAACATTTTATGCCATGGTCGTTGGGGGAGGCGAGTCTGTCGCTCCACTTTGGCTTATCAAATTTTATTAGCAGGCCAGCAAATTGCTGCAAGACGACAAATAACTTAAAGGGGGCGAGGCGCGAGGGGGCGTCTAAGTTATGAGCCACCCCCAACAAGCTGGAAAATGCAGTCAAGTTGGCAGCTTACCCAAGGTACGCGTATGATTTGTCGCCGCTATCAATTTCTAAGCATTTTAGCCGAAAAACCAACCCCCTGTTTGAGCCTGGCCAGAAGTCTCGCCCGATTATTGTTGGCACAAAGCTAGAAAAACGACCGGAAAAGTGCAAACACACGCGAAACTGTCGTCGACTTTGTTGGCCTAAGCAATCGGGTCTATTGGGATACCAAACCCATTCCCATCTCCATTCAATCCCCATTCTAGATACCAGTTTTTGGGGGCTTGGTCTCGACGCGTGCACGAATCCAATAAAAACGTTTTGATAGGCTTATGACCGGGTTTTTTCATGTTGCCACACCAGTTGCAATCACCAGGGGGGAACTGTGTGTAACTCTCCCTCTGTCTGCGATACATTTGTCTTGATATTATTTCAAATTTACTTGCTAACTGTTACAGAAAATTGTGATAAGAAGGCGCTTAAAATCGATAAACTCGCTTGAAGGGATTTAAAGGCTTAGCGAAAGGTAAAAGCAAATGCTTTAACATAAAAGACTTGAATCAAAATCTAAAAATTCTTTAGCTGAGTACAAAAAAACCATTTAAAATTCAGTATTTTCAATCTTGATCCAAGCTCTCTCGTACTCGAATTAAGATCTTATAAACTTAAAATGTGAGTACAAGAAATTCTTGAAATAAGTATTGTTGATCTATATATTTACCTAAATTTAGTACAAAAAATTCTAAAAATAAGTATTTGATTGTACTCGAAAAAAGATCTTGTGTACTTAAATAAAGTACAAAAAATGCTTGAAATAAGTATTTTTGATCTATATATTTACTTAAATTGAGTACAAAAAATTCTGGAAATAAGTATTGTTTATCTTGATCGAATTTTTCGTGTACTTGAATTAAGATCTTGTGTACTTAAATTAAGTATATAAAATTCTCGAAATTAGTATTGTGGATCTTAATAAAAGTTTTGTTTGTATTCGAACTATAATCTTGTGTACTTAAATAAAATAACATGAAATTCTTGAAATACATAAGTATTGTTGATCTTTGTGAATTTAAAATGTCAGTACAAAAATTCTTGAAATAAGTATGTTTGATCTTAATCCAAGTTCTCGAATTACTTAAATGTACTTGAATTGATTACAAAAAGCTCTTAAAATAAGTATTGTTGATCTTGATTCAGGTTCTCTTGAACTCGATTTGATTATATAAAATTCTCTAATTTAAATTACGGATTTTGATCCAAGTTCTTTTGTACTTTAATTAAGATCTTGTGAACTTAAAATGTCAGTTCAAAAAATTCTTGAAATAAGTATTGTTGATCTTGAAACAAGTGTTATCTCAATTCAAGTATGCATTTTTACGTTTGCTCCAGAAATCTCTTGCTTAATTTTCGCTGCAAATGCGCCCAAAAGTATGCCATAAAAAAGTAATGAGTAAAAGTCTATTCCTATGTAGCTAAATCAAACAGCAAGTTTAAATTCAGTGAGGCGCATTTATGCTGAAAATGATGAACAAATGCCAATATTTTTCTTATCTCTGCAGTCTTCTTTTTCCCCCCTTGCCATTTGTTGCCTCTCATCCACTTGCCACTCAAATCGATGCTGAATCTCTGACCTCCGGCTAAAAATGAACTCAATCGCAAAAAATTGACCAAGAGCAGAGCAAAACAAATCAAACAGAGCAAAACAACTAAAATGCGAATACATTGGCAAAAATCAATTTTCAATTTAAAATTTAGATGCTCCCTTTCCCACCCCCCGATCATCCACATTTCCGCCCCCGTTAAGATAAAAAGTGCGTTGAAGCGTAAAATGTAAATAGAATGGAAAGTTTACCCAACGCAATGGAAATGCTACAGGTTGTCTGAGCCTTCATTGCTGCCAGATAAAGCGAAACAGGGGCCAAGGGAAACCTTCAGTCGATTTCAAAGCCAAATATTGCCGCATAAATCTGGCGAAAAAAAGTTTGTTTTGCGGTCAGTGGAATGGCGAATTTGCTTTGTATATATTGTATTGAATTGTTGGCTCTCTTTTTTGGGGTCTCTTTGATTTTTATCGCTCTTTCGAGTTTCTTTTTTATTTGTATTGTTTTTGGTACTTTTTTTATTTTGATTTTATTGTTGATTTTGTTTGCCTAACCCTCGAGTGTGTTGCGTGCATTTCATTAGCATTAGCTGTCTCGATGTATCTTTGAGATACACACGTTTCGGCAAACAAATCAAAACTGTCCAGGAAATTGCTTTTGCCCCAGTTGGCGGTCTTGTATATATTTGCTCATTGTAACTTTATTTAAGACTGGGAAATGTTTCAATTTAACGCATAAACTGATTTAATATTAGATACATCAAACAGTTTTTATACACTCGCTGCGAGTATTACTATTTTATTATTAAAAATATAACACTCTGAAGAATCTCACTTTATTTTAGAGCAGTAAATATAATTATAAATTTACCTACTGTCTGTTAAGGTATTTAGTATTCATTTATCTTTGTGTTTCATTAGCTTCTGTTATTAAAATTTACTTTGATGCATCAACAGAGAGCCAGTTAAATAATAATATTATGACTAATTTAATAACATTTCATTAAATTTAATGCAGCCTGTTGCCTGCAGAGTCATTCATTAGTAGGGTTAATAACTTGACGTCCTGGCACAGGAACTGGGAACTGGGAACTGGGAACCGAAGTTTCTGCTGTATTCACTTTCTTCACTTTATTGCAAAGTTCTTGCTAAAATTAATTCATTAGCATTTTATTACTTTGACGTTGTGACGCTGCAGACACCGGAGCCGTTGGAGTCCCATTCTCCTTCTCCTCCCTCTTTCACTTTCTTCTCCCTCTCCACATTAGTATTGTCTTTGTTTTCATTTGCCATTACTTTGATGTGTAATTAAATCAATAATCACTTTCGAGTCATGCATCAGGCAGTTTATTAGCTGATTGAACTTAGAGGGAGACATCATCGACAGGTGACACCAGCTGGGAAAATGCCCAGGTAATCTTTGAATTTGTCTTTAAAATATTTTCATAAGTACAAGTTAGCAAGTTGAATTAAATGTAGGATACATTTTATAATTGAAAAAATAAATCTCAATTTAAATTAGTAAACAAATAAACATATTTAGAGGGTAATTCATACGAATTTAAAAAAGAAGAAAAAAAACCATGAATAAAATTTTAGGATTCCAAAATTGGGAAGAAAACATTAGGAATTTCAACAAAGAAAAATATTCAGAAAACAAAAATTAGGAAAAAAAATTGGGAATTTTCGTATTCTAAGCAATATTTTTCGACATTCGTATATAGAATCTTTAGAGATGATTTTAAACAAGTAAGCTTCAGTTTATTTAATTTACATTTTATCAATTGTCTTAACCTGTGAACTTTATAAAAGCTTTTATCTCACAGTTTTTTTTACTGAACTTCAAGGAGATATTAAAAATTCAAAAGAAAATTTAAATAGGACTTACGTTTGCAATTTATTTAAATAAAACAAATTACAAAAATAAAATTGGAATTAATTTCTATAAATTTAAAATTAAAGTTAAAAAGAAAGTAAATTTTGAGTAAATTCAGTAAATGTAAACGTTAAACAGAAACAAAACAAATAAATAAATAAATCAGGGAAATTCCAAGTACTAAAAATGGGTGCTTTGGGAGGACTTGCATTAAAATTTATACTTATAGCTGAATATATTCCCTCTTCTTATAAGCATAAAAATGAGTTCAATCCTGTGGGAAATATATGTATAAATATATACACAGCTTCGCAATTTGAATTTCGAATTGAGAGTCGCAGTTTGCCACATTGCTTGCCCGTGGGAATGTACACATTACCACCACCCCACTCTCTTCACTCCACTCTCACCCTTTCCACCTTTCGCTTTTCCACCTTCCTGCCACCCCTTTTAGCTACCTCAGCTTGCAGGATTTACACATTGATTCTTTGTGGATTTTGGCAGTTGTTGCGTGTTTAGCAGGCTGCGAATTTGGAGAGTGGAGTGACTAATGGTTAGTATTTTGGGCAACATGTTAAAGCCATCAGAGCTAAGCTTGTCAGTTGGCTAAGCGTGGTATTCAATGGAATTTACTTGCCAGACTGATAACAGTTGATTACACCTGACATTGCTGGGGTTACTTAGCATTTGGAAGCAAAATGAGAACAGATAAATATGAGTTGAAGAAAATAAACACACGTAAGTTAAAAGAGCTTGACTAAAAGATACCCTGTGAGCACACAAATTGATATGAAGAAGAGGGAGAAATATAGGATTATTATAAATAAAAATATTATACAATTTATTATTATCGTTTAAACAAGTAAATAAAGTAATATTTAAAAATATCTGAAGCTAATTATTTAATTGTTTGCCTTTACATTAAATGCAATTCTAAGCTTGTTTTTAGAAATATCATTTGATATGATTTGGAAATCTTAAAATAAACTAATAAAATAAACCCGAAATTTAATTTGAGTGTATACTCGTATTTTAATTTTTATTTAATTTCATCAAAGTTATGACAGTTTTCAAGAATTTCAAACAAAGGGTATCCCTTAGTCGTGCATTCTCGATCGTCAAAACGTGCTCATAACGCACTAAAAAAGTCATCACACATTAACGACAAGACCATAAAATACTGAAAAAATACCGTTGTTACATTTGATGCCCAATTAACGTATTTACCACTTCAAATTTAGCCATGCACAAAATGTGTATACCTCTAAGGAAGAAAGAGAGAAAGTAAGCGAAAACGAGTGAGAGTGAGAGAGGGAGTAAGAGAGCGCCAAAGGCAGAACGTGCCACAAAGCACAAAAGGTTATAGAACAGACTTCCCCACATTCCCCTTTCCCCACCTTTTCATCGCTTTGCCGTGACTTTCCACAAGAAAACGAAACATTTGTCGCTTGACTGCAGCTTGGAGTTGGGCAGAAGGAGGCAGCCGCCATGAGGAGCTGCACTTCATTAAAAACAAGCAGCAATAGAGACAGTTTAAAGATATCGAATAGAAAACACCCTGCATATACACTTAAAAAACAAATCAAGTATTCTGTGTCGGAAATGCGCCAGTGCCGGAAGTTCCTGATTCAAGTATTAAATGCACATTTCAAGTAAATTTTTTCATCCAAAAAATATCTATTGATACTTTATTCCAGCGGTGGACACGAAATCTGAATTCAGGAGCACTACAACAATATTAGCAACAACAACTCTACTAGAGTCTACCTAAGTTGGGAGCAGCCGCTGCTCTCGGAACCACTGCGTGCCCACCGCTGCTTTATTCTAATGAATGCAAACAATTTTTCAAATTTTTCTATAATAATTTTTGTCGAATGTCCTTTGGCAGTATTTTGAAGATAAGCTTTAGATTGGATCGATAAATTCGATATTCCACAATTTAACCATATCTGTTAGCTCAAATTCTTTTTATCGTCAATTTATTTTGAAAGTTTCAGAAAAGATATTTTATGTTTTTTTTTATTATATTCAGCGATATTAACTTTTGAACTGACATAGTATTTTCTGTAATCCTATTTTCTGTAATCAGAAGAGTTTCTTCCGTTTAAAACAAGTCGACTAAGTTCTTTGGCAATATTTTGAAGATAAGCTTTCACTTGGATCGATAAATTGGAAAGGTATTAATCGATATCCAACAATTTAACCGTCAATTAATTTAGAAAGTTTAAGAAAGATACCTTATATTATTTTTATTTTATCCAGACATATTATTTTCTGTAATCTGTAATCCTATTTTCTGTAATCAAAAGAGTTTCTTCCGTTTTACACAGGGTATCAGAGGCTAGCTTAGTGAGAGAACTTTGTCGTTAGGCGACTCATGACTTTTGCAATTACAAAACACAAATGCAAAAAAGACTCTCAAAAACTGAGTGATGTAATGCGCGTAACACGATGCCCTCTCACTCGCGCTCCCTCGCTTTTACTCCCACTCTCTCTCTCCCTCTTTTTCTCTCTCTCTGTCTGTCTTTGTTATTGTTGCTTGTTGACATAACGAATGCCTTAACATTATTTTTTTTAGCTCCCTTTGCTCTCGCTGCTTGTGCACTTCCGCTCCACTTATACGCATAACTCGCATTGCGACGCCGTTGAGCGGTTTGTCGAGTTAATGACACTGCCAGCTGGAGTCGTCATCCCCTCCAACCCCTCCACCCCGTCCACCTCTGACACCCCTGGCACCCCTTGCATCCCCTACCTTTTGCTGTGCTTCTGTCAACGTCGACGAGGCGTGCAAAAATCATTTTTCTTTAACATTTTTTACAGCGCCCTTCAGCAACATTTTATTTATATTTTTCATTTTTCACATTTCTGCGAAAATTGCCTATTATTGTGTGTGTGTGTGTGTTTGTGTAGGGATTTCTTCTTTCTGCTGCTGTTGCAATTGTTGTGATCGCTTCGAGGACTCAAGGTGTGCTGGGAAGTCGAATTCCATATATTTTGGCTTCTGTCGTTGACACTTAATTATTTGTATAAATAGGCACAGATGTTGCACACTTGAAGGGTTAAAGCGATTATCTGACAGCTGCGGCATGTTCTCAATTGTGGCAAAAAAGTCAAGGGATTCTTGAAATGGATATCTACTTATCATATTAATGACAAAAATTTGACAATTTTAACAGCAAAGGACTTAAAAAAATTGCAAATTTTTTATGACTTGTTTAGTTTAAGATAAAATTATAATTATACTGTTTTAAAACAGCTGGAAAAGTTTCTTGTATTTTAATAGTGGCTTTCAATTATTTCTTACCTTACCTTAGGCCTTATATACTTGAGTTACACACCTTAAAAGTATAAAATTAAGTCGTTTCTTATACTAAAACTCCATCAAGAGCTTCTCTTTCAAAGCTTCTTTTTTTGACAGCAAACAAAAGTTTCGAGATTTTCGCCCATTTGTTACAAAAACTTATGTTTATCTAGGTCAACCAGCACTCAGTAGGATTTCATGAGCTGCACAACTTTAGGTCCATTTCGAAAGTTTCGTTGACAAATAAAATGCCAAATGAGTTTTTGAACCTCTTTTTCTAATGCAAGTATCATTGCATATTATCAATTCTCACTTCGTTCAACTGTGTTTTTTTTGTTAGTGAGAGAAAACTTTGCTACCAAGTTCATTTCTCATAACTATTTCAAGTTTCATTTGTTTGTTGGGCTGGCACATTTCACAGTAGTGGCTGCTGTGACTATTTGACAACAATTGTTTGCGGCTTGCAGTTGCTTGCAGTTGTCAATCCCATGTGCCAAATTAAAAATGCAAAATGTCCTGGACATCAAGTGGCTTTTTGGTTGCCCCTCTGCCAGTTGTTGGCCTCGTTGCACTGGGGGATATTTGGTTAGATGAAATTGTTCGAATGTTCAACCACATTGTAAATAACGCGAAAATCAAAGACCGAAATGCCCCAAATGGGAAAATACGTATTTAGAACTGCGTTTACAAATTTGTACTAGTCTTCAATTGCCAAACATTTTGGTTTAGCAATATGTTGTGGCTACACACATGTTCAGATTTATTTATAAAACCTTAAAATCAATGATAAATTTAAGTTAACAAATGTTAAATGAATGCTTGATTGAAAAATAATACAAAAAACAAATTATTTTTATTATAAAAACCAAAACTAAGTAAATACATATGTTAATTTCACATGATAGTTGAACAATAAACTGAGAAAATTCAAAAATTAGTCGCAATTTGTTTTTATATAATCAAAAACGATATTTAATAGTCGTTATACGCTTGATAATGTCATTAAAACATGAAAAACTAATAAATATAACGCTTCAAATGTCAAGCAACTTTCCATAGCAACATTATGGCTTGGCAACATGTTGCCAACGCAACATTCAATGCTTGATGCATGCGGAAAGTGTTGCTGATCAAACAAGTTTTATGCGTTTATAATGAGACAAACTTCTGGTTGACATTGCATGCTCAATGGCTATCAGAACCCGAGCTTAGCCAGCGATAATCATAACAATAACAAAACGCAAGCCATGAGTTAATGAACTGCACATTGTCTTGCCTCAAAATGCGAATTTGCATTTTGTTGATGTTGTTGTTGGTGTTGCTGATGGGTGTATTTGGGAGTGAATATCTGTGTGCTGCATAAATGCAAAATAAGCTAAGTACTCGCTTTATAATTGAATAACACTCAATGCATGGACAGAGTCTGATAAGCAGCAATGTTGCTGAGTATTTCCCTCTCTCTAATCAAAGCTATTCAAAGCTTAAACTAGTCCAATATTCAAATATATTTTTAATACATATTATTACAATTTGCATTTGGGTCTTGTTGGTTTTGTGCGTCTGTGTAAATAGACAAATTCTAATTTTGATTTGTGTGTGGTTTATAAATAGCTCTCAGTCTGCTACTAAACTAAATATTATCACGCATTTGCCACAATTTGTCGGCCATTAAATCGTGATAAATTGAAAAGCAATAATCGCATAAATATTGCGGTACTCATACAATATAATTGCACTTTGATCCGAAAAAAATAAAAGTAAGAGTCATTTTTTTTTATAATTTTATTAATTAGTCTAGCAAGAGCATGAAATTGAATTTTTTTTGTTATTGCAATTATATTCAACTAATATTAATCATGTCTTCAAATTGGACTTTGTTTTCACAACATTGTATAGAAATAATGCCTTATCGACATATAAATAAACCTACAAATGAAGAGGCCAAAACACATAGCCCGATTATTAGGTCAGGTCTCAAAAACCAGTCTGAAGAGCAGCGACTACGTCATAACTATGACATATGTATATCTTTGGCTATATTCAAACAATATGCAGTCCTAATCAGCCCAAAAAAATAAATAAAAATAACACAAATGATTTACAGACGAGTTTGCAGTATTTCACTTTAGGACAGGTTAGGCACACACCTAAGCTGGAGGTGTGTCTGTGTGTGAGTGAGAAATATCAGAAACTTGTAATTAATATTTTGACAAAGTTCAATTCAAGGTAGTCAAACACAAAAATCAAACTCGGCTGCGACTTCAGTCTGAAATCGTCGCCGGAACGCAACGCACTCAACAATTCGACGTGAAATAAACAAATCTTATAACTTGTAAAAGAAAAGTGTAGGTAAAAAATCTATGCGGTTATTTATAAATATATGGATTGTTCCGCCTGGCAACTTGACAATGTTGATTGTTTGTCAAAGAGTTGCCAGGGAAATTAAAGGTCGTCAAATGACGTCGGGACTTACTTTTGGTGGCCCAAAGAACTGCGGAGTTCAAAGGTCGAAACAGTTGTATTTTGTGCCGTTAAACCTGCTTCGAGAGTCTCGTGCGTAAATAGATTCAAAGTCAAGACTATTTTTGAAACTCGAGCCTAACGAGCTCTAATCTTAAGCCGGACTCGGGGCTTATCAATTTGTGACGAAGGCATGACCGAGGGTTATCATCGCACTTGACCAATATTTATTTTCAAATTTGTTGTTTGCTTTTTTTTTGCTTTTGTGTTTTTGGTGATTCAATTGAATTGAAAGTATTACAAACTGATATGAGTACAATTACAGTGGGCATTCGTCAATTGCTACTTTGCGAATATGTATAATTATTTTTCAGCATAATGTGAATAAAATTTTGAGTGTCAGATCAGTTAAAAAAAATTAAAATCAAATTATATTCCGATTTTAATAAGTGTAAAACAAGCTGATTTTTAAAAATAAAACACTGCTGTCATTGCAATTATAATAAATTTCTTAGGGAAATAATCTGCCACAAATATAAAGTTGGATTTGAACTTATTTATTGTAAATTATAAATACATAATATTTCTTTTATCGTCAAAAAATTACAAAAAAAAAATAATTATCTTAAGAAATTGTAATATTATTGTAAGCCAAGTGTTTCATTTATGGAGTAAACACTGTACAAATACGCACGCTATAATCAGCATAATAATATACGTACTACGGTTTCATATAACATGAAAAAGTTTCGTTCTCGCAGCTCAATTAACGGATCAACAGTCAACAGTTGTGCTTCACAGCGATCACATCTACACTTTATACTAAACACTATATAAATACTCTATATATACAGATATATATATAGGAATAATGTCATTAACATTGCGCTTTGAGCAGCTGCTGGTGGTTACATTGTGTCTGGGTTTGGCACTCGAGAGTAATGCGGATTTATCATTTATATTTGGAAATACAACCTTATTCAATGTGAACTTCAAATCGCCGGCTTGGTTGGGTCGATCTTTGCCCGTGGTTAATAATGTTCGAATCGATAACGACGTGGATCCCAATATTTTGGAGGATTCACATTTGAATACGGTAAGTTGACATTTGATTATTTTTGAAAGTAATTAAATGCGAGATTATAAAAATTCCCGGAAACTATAAGGGTACTATTAATTTGACATTTTTAAATTCAGCTTTAATAGTATATATTTTATAATTCAAATTCCTCTGGGATATCCCGAATAATCTTAAAGTACATATAAAGGAAACAAAAAATATAAATTAAATTAATATTAAAGAAAACTTATTGTACAATATTTTTTATTTTATACGTATTTCATTAAATTTTCTATGAATCATATAATAATTTTTGCCATTTAGATTGAGCCGGAAACAGAATTAAATGCTAGAGATTAATCTGACTTTATAATCAAACAAAAAGAATAATTTTGCTACAACACAAATGCTGATTAAGAATTGTCGCGTGTAATTCATTAATTAATAAAGTGATATCATCATGGTCATTACTTTCTGTAATATACGATGTACAAACAATTACTTATATATAGTTTTCCAGCGAGTGCAGTTTAAGAATTTTGCAGTATAATGAAAATGACAAATGTTTTGTTTACACTTTTCATATCAGTTTTCAATATGTAATCTTAAATAAAAGTTAAGTCTATTAATCATAATGAAAAGCGATAATAAAATTTATTAATCTATGAATGTAAAGAAAATTGTAATATCAATAATACCTGAGAGTCAAGGCCTCAGATTATTCAAATGCTACAAAAATGTTGTGTTAATTAAAGCTTTAATGTTATATTAAAACCAAACTAGCCGGAATAGATTTCTGTGATATCTTTAAATGTATTTTCTGTATATTTTTTAACTATATATTTTCTATATTTTTATTTTGCAGTACGGTCTTATCCACAAATATGGTTATCCAGCTGAGAATCACACAGTGGTGACAGATGACGGTTATATACTAACCCTACATCGTATCGCCAGACCCGGAGCAACTCCAGTTCTCCTCGTCCACGGACTATTGGACAGTTCGGCCACATGGGTGATGATGGGACCAGGCAAAGGACTCGGTAAGAAGATTGAAACATATGAATGAATTCCATTTCAATTTCTCAACTTCATTAGGTTACCTGCTTTATGAGCAAGGCTATGATGTGTGGATGGCCAATGTCAGGGGAAACACTTACTCGCGTGGACACATCAAGTACACACATAATCATGCCAAGTACTGGGATTTCACATTTCACGAAATGGGCGTCCATGATATACCCAGCTCTATTGATTTCATACTCAAAAAGACGGGGCATCCGCAGCTGCATTACATTGGACACTCGCAGGGCACCGTTGTCTTCTGGATTATGGGCAGTGAGAGACCCGAGTATATGAAGAAGATCATCTATATGCAGGCCTTGGCTCCAGTTGCTTATCTCAATCATTGCAAGAGTCCTGTTGTGAACTTTCTGGCTGAATTTCACAGTTCGGTGAGCGTAAGTCCCCTCCCTCTGTGATTCTCAGTGTGTCAACCTCTTGCTGATTTTGGTTTCTTTTACTTTACAGTTTATACTAAAGTTGATTGGCGTCCACGAGTTTCTGCCTCAAAACGAGTTTATTGTAATGTTCAATCAGTTGATCTGCGATGAAACGACGATCACCAAGGAGATCTGCTCGAATGTCATCTTCCTCACGACGGGCTTCGACAAATACCAGCTGAATGAGACCATGTTGCCAGTTGTTGTGGGGCATGCCCCCGCTGGTGCCGCCACCAAGCAGATGCAGCACTTTGGCCAACTCCGAAGATCCGGAACCTTCCGTCAGTTCGATTACGGCTGGCTGAGGAATCACTGGCGCTACAATAGCATTACTCCACCCGATTACAAGCTGGAGAATGTCAAGGCCAAGGTTGCCCTATATTACGGCGAAAACGATTGGTTGGCCCAGCCCGATGATGTGGAGGCCCTGAGTCTCCATCTGCCCAACGTGGTAGCCCAATATCTGGTGAACTATCCCAAGTTTAATCATCTCGACTTCATTTGGGGCGTGGATGCTCGGGATCTGCTCTGGGATCGCATGCTCAAGAACATGCAGTCCATTGATAATGAACACTTCAGGGATAATCTAACAGCCTGACAGGCAGAGGAGTTAGTCTAAGAATAACACAATTACAGTATGAAAATATGTTTAAATAGTTATTTATTGATTGTGCGAAGCGTAGAATAATCAAATAAAGTGCATGTGATAATGTTAATATACCCCAATAATATTTAAATCTTTTATATTGTCGAAAAATTATTTG
>JBAMBJ010002783.1:0-23195 GCA_037043495.1 Drosophila recens | reverse complement strand
TGTCTGGCAAACCTGGCTTATTCAATCGACCGATCGTACAGCTCAATTTGTAATCGTGTCTATTGAATCTCATATGTTAAACAAAAATTAAATACATTGCATTTATTGAACAATCTAGGAACAAAAATTCTGTATTTCTGGCGCCCGACAGCTATAATCAAAACTGTTTGAAATTTATTCAATCGATTACATCGATTAGTTGATGTAGCTCGACCTTTTGGTCTTAACCTAGATTGAAAATACATATGGGCTTTTCCAGCGTTGCGGACGATACATTTGCACGCACATTTTCATATTTAAACTGATATACGTATAGCTCCCGTATAGTTCGGTAAATTTTAATAATTTTTTTTGGAAAATGCAGATTTTTCGAAGTTCTTTTAAACCTATATTAAGATAACAGCCTTACTATTTATAAACACAAGTGAGTTCCTGCTTAAAGTTCCGTTGCGGCCGTTACAAAAAAAGTAAGTCGATTTGAGGTCAACGTGCATATCACATTTTTTTGCTAATTTTGCATATAAAACAAAAAATATCCAAACATAAAAAGTTAAGTAGAATATACGTTCATTTGAATCTAGCTTAAAAATAATGATTAGAAGTCTTATTAAATAATGATTTTATTTTTGTCTGTTGCGGATGTTACACCTTTTACACACATACTTTTTTTTCAAATTATTAATAAGTATATATTAAATATTCTTTCGATATACCTTTAACCTAAAATAAACGAAAATGAAAAAAAGTTTAAGATTAGCTAAGCGCCAAGCACTCAGACGACTGTTTTGCCTACTTTTTTTGGCCATTGAAAATACCCTTTATTTTTACAAGAATGAAATTAAGAGGCAAATAGAGGAGTTAATGGATTAGGCTCGGCCATGAAAAGCCAAACCACCGTAAAACCATTTTTTTATGTAATTTGAAGCCTGAAAATGTATTTTATTAATCCAAAATTCAACTATTATTAAAAAACATGATTTTTTTGACAATTTTAAGTTTTGCCCTCGGTTTAAAAGTTTTCGGAATAGCTCATAAATGTTGTTTTTTTGCCTATTATCTAAAAATAAGAATAAGGGTTAAGGCAAGTTTTGCATCATTCAAACGGAATTCAAACGACCTTTCCAAATTTATTTTCTTTACTGTGAGGACTTGACTTACATTGCTGTTAAAGTACAAAAAACTGTGTACGAACAAATGTTGGTCTGAGTGTACATACGTATGCATATAAATTTTGTTACTATTAGTCTGTAGTAGTCATCTCCTTATTTAAAAAAATTGTTGTTGATGCATTATGTGCCAATCTTACATCCCTCTGCCTAAATTTCGTACTTTGGTCGTCCGCCAATCGGAAATAACGATTAAAAACAGCAACATTCAAGTCACAAATGATCTTAAAAATGATTTTACCAAGATCGAAAAATAAACGCCGAAGTTATTCGATTACGTAGTGTAGGGTGAATGTAAGAACAAGATCAAGTGTACTGTATGTCCTGTTTCTTCAAGTGTATATACGTATTTGCTTTCAGCTTATACATATTAGATGTATGTCTGTACGTGGGTGTGATTGTCTGTGTGTATTTGATTTCAGCTTATATAAGATGTATGTCTGTACGTGGGTGTGAATGTCTGTTAGGATATTTAAGGGTCTGACTGGAGCGCGTCTACTTGTTTATTAAATGATATTATTTCTTAAGTGTGCCATTAATCTGAGTGTAACTAAGTAAATTTTGGCGACTGTTAGCTGATGTGGCTTGCGAACTTAGCGCTTTACTCATTTTTCGTTTCTTTTTTTTTATAGCATCCATTAAAAGTGACAGAAATTAAGCAAAGCTAATTGACCTTGACAGTCACATGTGTGCATACGCACACACGCTCGCACACTATCACATAACTATAGAGCGACCCATAAAGTGCATCGCTGGCGGCTTTAATCTTCAACTTCCGTCAACGCCAGTGCTGATCCGACGCCACTGCCGCTGTCGCTACCTCTGCCGTCTAAAAGACAACTCGGTTCAAGCTTGAGTTAATTATAGCATCTATCCATTGGGACAGACATACACTATCGTTATAGTTGTGTTCGTGATTGGAACGTACATGTACATATATGATAAAGTTCATTATCATGCTTTGTTAGGTTTCTAAATACAAGTCTGACGTTTTTCATTTGCTCACAAAAAGCTTTTTTAATTGCCTTTAATTGCAGTTAATTTTTTGTTATATTTTGTTTGCCAAATATTTCCCAAAAGCTTTGTATTTGAATCGAGCCTGATCAACAAGAACATGTTTTAACCAACGAATAATACCGGAATCGGTACCAAAATCATTAACCTAAAATAACCGTTTCGGAGAATCGGAGCTTGAACCTAAAATCCGAAACGTTTGTACGTTTTATGCGCATATCTCTTAATATTTATTTTTTAAAAAGAATTTTAAAAATTTTATAAACTGTAATGTTGTACCAATAAGTGCCGGCAATGTAACCGAAATCGAAAGAATAAAACCATCGGAATCTATATTTGCTTCATTTATATCAAAAAAGAAGATCTGTGCTATGAAGTCTCGAGGGATTATATATTTAAAACAATAGGTAACAGTCTGATTGAAGCATGAACTAAGCCCACTTTTCGTTGTATGTATATTGGGCGCCAGAAGAAGTAATTTTTCAAAATTTCGACAGCTCAATTAAGGTAAGCTTATATTTTTCATCAATGCGCGAAAAATCCATTTGGTGCGTTTCTTTCGAACTTCTGTTCAATTTAATGCTGTTATTTAATCACATTCTTCTATAAATTCTTCAATGTAAATACTTATATGTATTTATCGATATATTTAAGCGAATTTTAGATTTAGCTCAAAATTATAACTAATATTTGTAGCAACTTACAATTTTTTATTTTAACCAGTGCACAGTGGGCAAAAACTGGATTTTTGCGGCATTAATTACAGCTTTAAAGCTAGAGTCTTCAAATTAAGCATAAACCTTAGATAGACCAATTTAGAATTTTGGATTTTTTTTTTTGGAGTTGGACCACGCCTTCAGCTTCCGCTCTCCATCCGACTATGAGAAAAAAGTTAAAAAAATTATATGAAATGTAAAAAATGCTAGAGACTTGAAATTTTTGCATTAATCTTAGTAAGGCTAATTTTTGGTTAGATTGTACCTTGTCTTTATCCCACCTTACTACCTAACTCTTTGAAAAATTACATTTTTTTTATAATTTAATGTTTCTAATGAGATTTAAATGGAATTTACAATGTGTTTTGTTTTTTAATTTAACCATGTCTTCAATCCCCTCTCCATCTGACTTCGGGAAAATTCCAATTCGGGAAAATGTTTATGATTTAATATTATTCGTCACAAAATTGGATATCAGAAATTTTGTGTATTTTCGTCACTAGACTTTTACCTTGTAAAGAGGTTTTTTTTTAAGATTAAGATTACAAAAAAAAAACAAAAAAAGTTTTGAATTCTAAGCCACAAAGTCCGATAATTCGGACACTGTCGGACGTTTAATCTATCGGTGTTTTCGAGATTGTAGTGTAGTATTACAAATTTATATAATACAAAAAACAGTTTCTATAAAAATGAGGAAAAAAAATTTCCGTTTCCCTCTGTTTTAAAGTCTTCCCTGAAATTGCGAAAGAGTAAAGTTTGAGGGGAAAAGTATAACGACTCGGCTGTTAATGCTGATCGAGAATATATATTCTTTATAGGGTCGGAGATTCTTACTTCTCCCGGTTTCATACATTTCAATGAATACACAATAGCCTTATACTGTTTGAAGTAACGGGTGTAAAACAGCTTTAATATCGCTATATACACGACGATTTAATTATTTTTAGCTCCAGTTTTGCACCACAGACAAAGTTCGCTGATGGTAATTGTGTACACATTAATGTCTGTTTTCGTATGAACATATTATATTAATATCATGTTTATTTAAACTGTTAAACCGTCTCCTAAAGAAAGTGCGCCTGATAATATATTTAATGTCATGATGCTCCTTGAAGTCTTTTTTTATGTTATTCAATGTTAAAAGGGTGTTTGCAGAAGTCATAACTTCAAAAGAAACGATCGACGTAGTCTTACATATCCGTATTTTGGCAAATTGAGGCCCCGAGATCCTGTGGCTTACAGGGCTTAGTACCCGTCATTGCCAGTTTTTTCAGAACTAGCGGGTTCAACTCCCAGCATGAGCAGATTTAAAAAAATATTTATTATTAGCAGACTTTGTGAGCATGGGTCCCGGGTTCAAATTACCGATTTGGACAGATGCTTTTTTTATGATTTAGATGATTTTGATTTTTGGTTGGTGGTTTCGTTCATAAACCACTGTGCAGTGTAAGTACGGAGTCTCCGACAGTCGAGTATGCTCAACTGTAGCACCGCTCCCTAGTTTGTCATATAATTATTGCATACTGAATTTCAAGTATTTAAAACGAGACAAAATACTCTTTCATGCTCAACGAGAGTTATATGCAGAGTATCGTTTGTGCGATAAACAATTAATTTGTATTCAACACCAACTTTTTACTGCGACTGTCTACAGCTCTTTTTACTATTTGTTGTAGTGCCATCAATGTCACCCAAGTTTCACGAAACGTGCATTGAACTCACTGCAAAACGTAAACATTTCTATTGAGGTCATTTCGTTCATTATAGCGAGTCTGACACGTCGCACAGTGGCTGCTGTTAGCGACAGTAGTTGCAAAAATCAAAATTTTAAAGAAGTTTTGGGAAAAGATGCATATGTACATCCGACAAATAAATGATCGAAGGTGAAGAAGTGAACGGTTCGAGGGAACTTTTTTCTGAAACCGAATAATGTTTTCTTAATTTCTACTTAAGAAATAAAACTAAAGATACTCGTAATTCAGGAAGAATAAATATTGTTCGTCTCTCTCTCTATTTAATATAAATATAGTACACTTGCAAACTATATAACAAATGGTCAAAATATGCTCTGGCTTAAACTTTCATATTTTGCTTATAATATTTTTATCTACGGTATGACGCTAACGCAAACTAAAGAAAATGTTATTAACAAAACAATTTAGATTCAGATGTTACTGGTGTTGAAAAACAATACTTGCAGATGTGTATTTTTGCTAGAAAATCCGATGTATCCCAGGGTCAGAGGTGAGCGGATGTGCTGAGATTTTAAGAAATAAATTAAACTTCTACCTAAGCTTAGAGTTTATGCCAAAATATCGGGCTGTTATCCCATAGTACACTGTGCATCGAACACTGTCCACGCAGCACTGCTTTGGTCATGAGTCTACGTTCAATTTGGAAGCTCTACCAGGAAGCGCCTTAATCCGGCATATTAACTAACTACCAGTCAAGCATACTAATACATAGACAGACAAGTGTCAATGCGGTAATGGAAGTAATTTGAAAGTATGCCAAGCTCGATTAATTTTATCGGTGATTGCTTTCTGTCTTATAACAGGCTAAAGCATGCGTGGCTGAAAGAACACCTATTTTTGATCAGCAGCAGTAGTCAAGTCAAAAGAAGCTCCGAATTTTTGTTATGTAATCTTCTAATTTGTATGATCAGATAACATTTATTTAAAGGGAGGATGAGCATACCGAGTCCATTATAAGTAATTGGTTCTGATTGCTAAAACAAAATTTTTAAACATTTATCAATCACAATTTATACTTGTTTTTTTTAATTATAAAAATTCGAATATAATGCATGTAAATTTATGTAAAATTAACCGACCCTTTTAAAAATATTTTGAAATTAAAGAAAAGTTAGCATACACTATCCAACAGACATATGTACATAAATCTTTTAAATAAAAGAATATTATATGAACACTGAATTACTTAAAATGATATGATGTTCATATAACATTTACATAACATAGGGATAACTGACAAATAACATTTTACAAACAAACTTGCACAGCATAGGAGTTTTGTTGCCCAATTTGGTAGTGCCAACTCTTATAGCTTCGGAGATACTGGTACCTCATACTACAACAAATTTGCCCTTTCATAACTCCTTTTTTTTAGTAACTAATCCTGATGCAATTTTCAGCAGACGTCCTTTAAACTTTTGTGTTAATAGCTCCCTTGAATTACACTTGATATTCAACAGTTCCCTTGTTTCTTCGTCTTTTCAGAAGAACTCGTAAGAAGCATAAACTATCAAAATTCTCCGTTTTTGTAGCGTGCGTCACAAAATCTGTTTTGCCCATATATGTATTAGGAAGTTCGAACTTCGGACTTACTGTACAAGATATTCTAGAGATATTCTAATATATGAAAAAAGAAGATCTTTCTTTCTTTGTTCTGTGCATTAACCTGTTTATGTACGTGAGAATATTGTTGAGGTGAGTGTCAAAGTATCTTAGGGTCTTTACGTTTTGATTCGTTTTACATAATCAATTACTTAGTAACGTTTGGAAAAGAATTGATTAATTATTTGTATTTATAAATAACCGATCAAGTAGATGATAAAGTTATGCTAAATCTTGAATACATTTTGCATTAAGAATGCTTGATTACATATTTGAAAGTAAATTTTTATCACGATCGTGTTCAACGATGGCAAATTCAAAAAAATGTGCTATTTACTGTGATCGGTACTCCACGCTAGTGACGAAGGCAGTCACCAACAGTACACAGCTAACTTGTGTATAAAGAATATTATGATTTAGATGCGGATATTGTTAGTAAAAGGGTATAGTTGCTTTAATTCGTCGTATTATGGTAAAATTTTATTGGTAATAATATCGTTAGCAACGGTCGTCCGACAGTGCAAAATCCTTCTTCGCTAGCTTTTAATTTTATTTTAATGCACTACATAAAAAGTTAATCGATTTTCATTTTCAGGTTTTAGAGATTGGGTCAAAAGTTAGCCAAAATCATTTATTCAACAGATAGGTATTTAAATATTTGATTTATTACTATTTATTCTCAGTATTTGTGAAATGCTGTTGGCGATTTTGAAAGTATAGTGCTCGGCTATTCATGACTGTATTAACAAAATAATAATATACAAACTGACCATCTAACTGATAAATAAAAAAACTACAAATGACAATTAATTTGCTAGATTGCCAACGCGATGTGTCGGGGTTGCTGTGAACACAACCATAGCCAGTTAATAAACAAACTCAATTTGCGGGAAATTCGTTGAAAATTTGCCGGGTTCTCTCTAATCATATTTTTACCCATTTCCGGCTGCTGACAAAACTTTTCACACACCTACACTCTCTGTCTGAGACTCGCACACACACCACTCCGAAAAAACTCGGTGGCGCTCTGAATTGTTCATTAAGTTATTAATTACCCGGCTGTCTGAGAGATACAGATACAACGCTACGATTTTAGATACTTATAGTGTGCGCTTATGAGTATGTCAGATTAAAAGCGGCAAATGGAGGAAATCCGCGCCGTGTGAGGCGTGCGACAAACATACGAAATTAAACAGTGCTTTAGTCCATGCCTAAATTAAAAACAATTAAATACAATTTGTTGAAAAAAAAAAAAGAAAACACAGTTACTTTACGCTTTATTTATGCGCAATTCAATGATAAAAACGAAGAGCTAAAAATAGTTAAACACACACAAGCACATACACACACTAATACGCACAGCTAAAAATGAGTGTTTGAATAGACAACGCTTTATTTATGGGGCTTAAACAGTAGTCGCAAATTGCGGTAGTTCTGACAGGCGAAGTGTGCGACTGCGTAAACGAAACAAATTGAAAAAAAAGAAGCGATTTGGGGCTTTGAAAACCAAACCACTAATTTGGCAATGAAAAACGAGAAGCAACACAAAAACATAAAGAAAAAATCCCCGAAAAAACGATAAAAAATTTTAATTAAAGCAACACAACAGAAGCAAACACTTACACTTACACAAATCAAAAAAAAAAAAATAATTAGTGGAAAAAAAGTTTTAAAAATTTATGTAGTTTAGAGGCATAATAGAGAACTGAGAATGAAAACAAAACCATTAATAAATGATATGTGTTTATGCAAATAAATATGAACAAAACGATGAAAACAACAAAAATAACAATAAATAAATGTAAAAAAGAATATGAGAACAATAAATAAATGTTATGAACGTGGACAATTTGTAGTAAGTAATTTGGTTGATGCCTCTGGCACGCAACAATAACAACAGCAATCGCCACTACGAACAACAATAACTATATGGTAAATTTTGTATTGTCAAACAAAAACACTCCCACATACATACATGCATGCATACATACATACATGTATGTACATATGTACATATGTACATATGTATGTAGATACACAGAGATGCACAAACGAGCGCAAACAAATTTCACGACAAACGCGAATTTGATTTAATTTACATGTCTTTAATGAAATTAGTAGTAAAGCGCACAGACACACACACACACACATGCAAATTCACAAGCACATACTATACAGACGCACACACATACGCGCTCACAGTAAACGTAAAACTAACGGTTAACTCACTCTAGTTAGCTATATATCTGTCAGTTAGTATCTTTGATATCCCTGATGCTTCTCGCCAGCTAAGTTGAAAGTCCTTTGAAGTGTTACACAGTTTGATTATTAGGAGTCTATTTTTTATATTTTATTATTATATTATATTATATTATATTTGTTGCTACTGTAGATTCTACAACAATAACAGCATGTCGGGCGGTTGTAACAGTATAGTTTATTGTTCTTGTTATTATTGTTATTGCTGTTATTGTCGTTGTTGTTTTTTTTTGTCTATTAAAACGAGGCTTAGTTAACGAGCTTTGCCATGTACCTAAACCAGCGACGTTGAGCTAAACTCAGCGACTAAAATTTGTATTGAATTTGATGAGTGCCGTCGACTCGCCACACGGTAAACGCTGGCAGCTCCAACGCTGACGATCTCGACGTCGCTGCCACAGCGCTGTGCGGGCGGCAAGTGACGATCGCCCAGACCCAAGCTTGCAGTGCCAGCGGCAGCGAAAGCGACAGCGACAGCGGCAACGACGACAACAGCAGCGGCAGCGGTAGCGGTAGCGGCAGAGACGTCGACTGCAAGTGCGAAGTCTAAAAAACTGCGAGCTGCGGCGCGGCGTCTGCGTTTGCGTGAGTCTGTTTATGTTTCTGTTTCATTTTCAGCACGTCACAAGTGCCGAAAAAAAATTGTTTTATATAAATACCTATATTATGATATACATATGTACATATTTACAAAAAACATGAGATACTCGTACATACATTCATCTTATTTGAATATCGAGAAAAGAGTCACACTCCACTTAAATTTCTCTGGCTCTATTGCTAAAAATTATATATAAACTTACATGTACATATATTTAGCATTAAAGTTTACGAAATCGACTAGGAAATACCCTGTGTTGAATATGTAAGTACTTTTAGCGTGTCTATAGTACAATAATTTTTCAGGAATCACAGATTACCGTTGTGCTTTTTAGCAAACTCCAGCTTTTCAGATATTACAATTCAATGTAGAGAAATTTAAAAAATACCCTTTGATAGTCATGTGATTAGTTTGTATAAAACAATACCAATAGACAATCAGTGAAACTGGTTACAATGTATTAAAAAAAAAACAAAAGCTTTCCGCTCGTTCCTATAACAGCTATTTGGTACAGACTTAACTATTTCAAAAGGTAAAAGAATCTTCTCCTATATTAATTTAGTTAGTTGTGCACCAACTTGTCCGACTGTTCAGGTTTATCTAATCAAACTAATGCATCGGGCTTGATGGCTTGATCAAAGCTTGGTAAAAAAGTCCTTTTTTTTCCTAAATAACAATATTTATCGTAAAGCTTCCACACTACTTTTAATACTACTGTTCTTTTTAACTTGGCAGGGCAGGAGTCGAACCCAGTTAACCAGAGAGCCATCGTGTCTCACAAATGTTGGATGAACATCCCGACCAAATGTGATTAAAATCAGTCCACTATATCATATAGATGTACAGGGCTCTGGAAGAGTTTCAAGTCTTCGATGTGTCAAATAAACCTTTTCTTCTTTACAAGCTCAATGTGGTCTTATTTATTTAATTTTATTATACCCAGTTGTCTGATTTTGGTGTACAGGGAAGAAAATCACAGCTAGTCTGTATGTCTATGGCTGTGTGTGAGTGTTTATGTGCAAACAATTGTGAATTGTGGGCTTAAGCCATTAATTGTGAACACGTCAATGCTGCTGTTGAAGTTTTCAATCATTTTCGCCTTGTCACTTTTGGGTCTTTGCATTTGAACGACATCAACATCGTTAGCACTTTTTGGGCTAAGAGGAGCGAAAACGAGGCTTAAACTCAAGAGGCGGATGTATAGAGGGGAGACCAATGCAATTTGAGGTGAAACCGCTCGAATTACTTTATGTTCGTGCGCGCAACTCTTGTTGCAAACTAGAACTAGCTGAAACTCTCACTCGGATATCACATATCAATTAAGACATTGCATTGATTAACCTTTCTCACTGAAAAAACATTTACATACATCAGTGATCTCTATTTCTTTAACACTACACTACGTACAATTTTTTATTGAATACCTTCCAAGTCTACTATCCCATCATAATGTGAGATATGATCAAGAATACAAATACTTTATGCACCTATTACATCATTTGCTCAAAGCTGATGTATCCTGGTACATGGTATCCTTAAAATGCCAATAAAAGTAACTTGAAATCCTTATTTATTGTGGGGCCGGTGTGTGTACATTGCCCTTCAGTAGGTCATAGACTGCTCTAAGGAAACCCTCTTGCCCCAAGCAAACTAACTCGTCCATCAACTGGTCTCTAACTAATTGTTGCTACTGTTGTTGCTGCTGGTGCTGCTGCTGTTGCTGTTGGTATAACAATCAACACTTGTTCATTGTTGTGCTTTGATGATTGCAGTTTAAGAGGCTTTGGGCCACGCCCACCTGGCCCTGACTCACAAAGCCGCAATGCCGCAAAGACCACAGTTCAGTAGCTCATTGACTGATGCCGATGGATACTGTCGTCGCTGAGCTGTAACGCTGTAACGCTGCAACGCTGCAGCACCCCGTCTCCCCTGCCCATTACCCTTCCCGCACCCAGTAACCAAGTGCCCTTTGCCGATGCAGCTGTTGCCAAACATGATAAGTATCAATAATAAAAATAATAAAAATAATAGCAAGAAAAGACACGCTGACGATTTAATGCCCTTCAATATTCGACTGACTGCTTGCACGACAGATAAATGATATAGTAGTATTGATTCAAACATTTTTTCATACTAAAAATTGAATTTCGATCGATAATTCTTTTGGCAGCTTTATTATATAGTGATCCACCCCGTCCGGCTCTGACAAATTTACTTCTGCTTTTGGGGGAGTAGTTTGCATAGAAACAGAGAATTTAAAATATGTATATGTATTTTATGTGTTCAGTCCCGTCTAGTTAAATGGGTTTGCTTTTTTCGTGACAAAGCTATAATTCCCTATGCAAGGGTATAGTTATAATAATAATGCTTATTAAAATGTCCACATGTATGTGTGTTTGTGCACACGGTGGGCAGAAAAGACAATAAATTGCATATAAATGTTGCCAAACCTGAAAACAGGTTGAAAATGAGATCTTAAATGCTCAGAGAATCAATTCTGCAAAAAATTAAATGTATGACAATTGTAGCTAAACATCTGAAAATAATAGTAATTATTTGCCAACAATTAAATAAAAGTTACAGTATTTTACGGATAGCGAAACGGTTATTTTTTTACATGTTACATTTAACTATATCGACAACCTACGCTTTGTCCCATCCCATAAGATTTATTTTGAATTTTTTTGTGGCACCCTGTAATCATCAACAAGTAAATCCTAGATTTTGTCAATATTTATATACAGAATATTATCGCTTTCTGCCCACTGTGTGCAAATATTAAACATTTGGTAATTCGATGCAAATATAAAAGAGGAATAAAATCTAATCGGAACGATACAGTCGAGCGCACGCAACAGTGTGATACCCTGTAGTAGTCCCTATAAAAAAATATTTTGATTGTTTATTAATATTTAATATACATACATAAGTGCATTTCTGTTTATACATATGAACAAAAAAAGTGTGTTTAAATAAAATGTAATTACGTATGGTATACATAAACCTACATGCCAAATTTATTGTTTCTTTTCTTATAATGGTTTGAATCGATGACAGACAGACGGGCGCGGCCCTATGTTACTGATCCCGGATATATTAATAAGGATTTCCATATCGACGTTGCGTGACAGTCCTAGGACAAAAAGTTTCAAAAAATCAAGAAAAACAAATTCTTAACGAGTCTTTTTAAATGAACCTTTGTAAATAGAAGCTGTTAGCCAAATCTATAAATAATGAAACCCAAGTTCTGTATGTTATATATAAGTTGGTTGCGACTTGGACTTAATAAATATATCAATTCATTTATGAATTGATTAAATAAGAAACTTTAATACGTGTCTGAAAGAAAAGTTCACAAAATGTTGTCAGATTTAGTTTTTTTGACTCTTACATACATTTGCATCAAATTAATATGCCCGTGTACAGGGAATAAATATGTATGTATGTGCCTTGCTTCGTCACTTGGAACGCTGTCGTTGCCGTTGCAATTGCCGCCGCTGATTATTAATTTCCAATTGTAATTATGTTTGCACACCGCTAACAAAGGTAGCAGCAACTCAAGTCGCACCGGTCGACAGTCTGGCACAGACATTAGCCCATCTTACACATGCATACCCCACCCCCCGGGCTCTTCGACTTGAGTCAACAGCGATCGGCGGGCAGCCGTTTTGCGACTGCTTTGTTGTATTTAAGTTCAACGTGACCGAGCACGAACGGCAAGCAGCTTGTCTTAGCATAATCAGTGGAAACATTAGACCAACATCAGCTCACCCAGCAATTGTTGTTTGACAACTGTCAAACAACTTAGTTGGGGCATGAACTGAGGAGTGAGGAGGGGTTTCTCACATGACTCAAATCAAAGTCTTGCCAATAACTCAAACTTATCTGAGCAGACTTTCACTTGGCGACTTGGGTCCTTGTAGTCGTTATATTATCCAGTTTATTATTCAGTTTGCTAATCAATTTTATTCTCCAATTCGATTTGAAGTATTTTATTTGTCCGTCAAATCTTTATGTTGTCTTTTACTGCAGCAATTTGACACATTTTACGAGCATTCAATCATTTCAATTGTTCAGTTGATTAATTGACCACTCTAAATGACATAGTTTTATAACATTTTGCATACAATTTTAAAAAATTTACATTTGTTGTTCATTAGCCATAGATATTCATCTAATGCCTATCCGAATTCGAAATCCTAACGACTTGCAGATTAAAACGAAGATGGAGATGAAAGATAAGACATTTTCGTTTCTATTTTTATCAATACAGTCGAGCTTCCCTAACTTGAATCAACACTATCCAAAGAATAAATTAGAGTTATACAGACTTCTACTTATGAAATTTTTTCTGTTAAGTTTATTGCCACCCGATTTAGTTCGAGGTAGAGAAAATTCGAAATACAGAAGTTCGACTGTAATATAGTCAACAATTTAATTTACTAAAAATATTAAGATATCGTTATAAACTTCGTAGGGTAAACCTAATACTACCTACCTTTGGATAACTATAAATATTAAGAGTTGAGACTAGAAATATGGCCTTATCGGCAAGCAGTCAGTCAAAAACAAAAATACACTAAAAAACTGAAGGATTTATCAAATTTACTTGTTCTGATAAAGATGGAAAATCTTGATAATTGATAAAATCGTTCATACACAGTCTTAAATTTAGGTAAATAGTTAAAGAGATATATATTTTTGAATAGGTTGAGATTTAACCGATCTTTCCCAAGGCTATAATGATGCTCCGAGCTATAAAGTTGTCCGATCTCAGCCAAATTTGCAGTTAGACATTTTTCGAGATTGATTGAGATATCTTATAAATAATAGCAAAGGTTTTCATAAAACATATTCCTACTATTGCAGCTAAGTATTTGATATTTTGGCAACAGATTCCAACCAAATATGCTAAGAATGATTCAGGAAACAACAATATTTCTCTTACTAAAGACTGATGTTTGATTGATCCTTCCTACGGCAGCTGTATGAAAAAGTAGTCAGAACTTAACCAAAAACACTAGGTACCAGTCAAATTCTTATATAAATCAAATCACTTTACAGTCTCATAATTTTATTTTTTTTTATTTAATAAATTAATAACACTAGTTTACAGCCAAAATCCAAAGTGTATCAAAGTATTTTTTTCTTAGGGACTTTGGCCCCCTTAACACGAAAATGGCATTACAAATTTTTTTAATGGAAACGTTTTCGAAATATTCGAATATTTTCGAATTTTTAAGGTTACTCCAACACTATTGAGTATATTTCCATTTTTACTTATCCGATTTGGCCAAGTAAGCTAGCGGGCCAAACTCCAAAGGAAAAAAAAAGTTTTAATTTTGTAAGCTAGTGTAATAAAATTTCAATTTTTCTTTTAAAATCATACAGTAGCACAACTATTTTTTTTAAGTTTTTGTAAAATACAGTCGAACTTCCCTAACTCGAACTTCCCTAACTCGAAGTCTCTCTAACTCGAACAAAATCGAGTGGCAATACTTGGCAAATTTCATACAATTCTACTTCCCTAACTTTCCCCATTACTTCCCTAACTCGAAGTCTCCCTAACTCGAACCTTTTTTCGTGGATAATGGTGCTTCGAGTTAGGGAAGTTCGACTGTATAAGATGGTATTCACTTTTTATTGAAAAAATTGAAAATTATTATTTTATTTTTATAATAAAATTGTCAGAGTGGGGATGAGAATGAAAATTGTGTCTTTTCCATATTTTAATTTAATATTCAAATCCAAAATCTATTATAAAAATTACGATTTTACATTATTAACAAAATTTAACTGTAAAAAAAATTATAAAAACAATTTTTAATTTTTTATTTTATTTATTTTATTTTTAAAAATTTATAAATTTCTTAAAAAATTATAAGGTAAAACAAAATATTTTTTATCCACTCGTTTAGGTATCTATGCGTGTTTAAAATGACAATAAAATACGAAAAGTTTCTCGTTAAAAATCGGAAGCTCGAATTTGATTTTAGACCCATGGTTTCTTGGGCAAATCTTCTTAGAAATCGTCGTAGTTAGATTACGATATTGACAACCGCTTGGTAGTGAAAAAAATTGACCCACCCTAATGTACATACAGTGTATGCGAAGAGTGAACCACTAAATTTGGTGTTCACTGTTTGCTTGTAATCTTGCTGGTCTAATTGCATTTGGTTTTTGGATGCGACAGACTTTGACCTCCCACTTATCCTTCCCGATATGCACGTTAGCCCCTTTCCCTTTGGTCCTTTGCCAGCTTTGGCTCACGCTGTGCAGTTCATGAATCTGGTCGCAAAACCGCACAATTTGCAGCAGCAACAGGTCAAGATGGAGAGATGCAGGGTTGGCTTGCTTTGGCTTTGAGGTTTTGCTGGTGGTCGAACTCACATACACACACACACACAAAAATAAATACACAGAGTATTCATATAAGCGGCCATTAAATGTAAATGGTAAAGAACTGTTAAATCACTTGATTTAAAACTGTTCAGGCGATTGCCTGATTCTTCTCTCTCACTGTGTTTCTCTTTCAGTACAATTTTTACATCATTTAAGCTGTCAATTGAATTAAGTATGCAACCTGTCTAGCTGATTGATTGATGCATTAATGACCCAACTTCGAACACGATATCGGACCTCGGCATGCGATGCTCTCTCACCTATTGGCTTATTGTGTCAACTGCACTCCTGGGACTCGCGTTTAATCTATATATATAGGCTACTTATCCTCAAATACTTATATACATATTTTGTGTCTTGTATAACCTCAAGTTGTTCAATTTATCTCACAACTGGACGAAACTAAGTGGCGCCCCAGGGACTAAGGCCGTTTGCTTAGTTTTTGGGGCATTCTTGATAAGAGCCGCAATGTGTTATTGTTACTGCTACTGCTGCTACTGTTGATGCTGATACTGTTGTTGCTGTTGTTGTTGTTATTGTTGCTTTTGTGGCCAGCATATGCCAAGTGCTTACCCGTCCCATTGGCTAAGCCTTTGTTTGCTCGGGCTACCAAACCAAGATGCTTCTGTTTGCTTGCGGGTTTATTATTTTCTTTCATTCTTTTTGGTTTTATTTTTTATGACTTTATTAACGTTTATAGCTCCACCAAAAGAATGGCAGTCCCTCTAGAGGCGTGGCAACAACGTGGTAACAACGCTCGCCCCCAGGAGTTTCTTAACTTCAGGGTTTGCCTACAGATGCCAAATGCCGTTGCGGCTTTATTATTGCATCATTATAACATGTTCTATGTTTTATGCGTGAGTGTGTGTGTGTGTGTGTGCTGGTATGTGTCGCTCTCTGTGTGTGTGTGTGTGTGTGAGCTTGTGTGTAGGCTGACAATGACGCACCAACAGCACTTTAAAGTGCCCTGAACTTGATTAATGAATGGCGACGCTGAAAAGTATGCTACGACATGCAGGGCACACATACACACAGACACCACACACACACACAGACATGGCATATACGAACACTCGACATGTCAACGACACGTAGGACTCTCCTCTGACTTGAGTGTTGGTTGAGTTAAAATATAAAAAATAATAATAATAAAAATAATAATGTTGCCAGCGAGAGTACAAATTGAAATTGGCTCAAGACTTGGCAGCTAATTTAATATGATTATGTCAGACGAGAATGTGACTGCACTAGATCCGTATGATTGCCACTGCCGTACTTATATACAGAACACAATTTCAAGCTATCATCTCGATTGCTATGTTTTTTCCATCTGCTAAAACTCTATTCAATTTGCAGAATTGTCGCTGACATCAGCTTAAGAACTTTATCTAAACTTGCACTTTCTCTTCCGTCCAGCATTTGCCCTCTGTTGCTATCACAGTCATCTTAAGTGGCTTTCCAATTAGTTAACTACTTCCCTTCTATCAACTCCATTGGGTAGCTTCTGTTTCACGAGAAACTTGGGCCACAAAACTTTTGCATGTCCGTTTATAAATTGCTTTATGATTGCCTTTCGATAAGCTTTACTTAAGTGATATGCTAATACATGCCGACTTTAAACGATTTTAAGCAGAGAGTTTGAAAAGGGGAGAGGGGAGAGCGCTATTCAACCTGATAGCCATATAAGTATACTACCCTCCCCATTTACCTCCATCTCCACCTTCACCGTCACCTGCTGCTTCCTTCCACTTCCACTTCCTCTCGTATTCGTACTCGTATCTTGGAAAAGAGTTGGCGCCGCGGACGTCGCTTCCTGGCAGCCACAATTTTTATGGCTTCCTGCGCTCTGCTTAAATAGATACTCGCATATACATGCACATACACATATACACATGTACAATACATACGTATGTATTTACCTTGCCGATAATTTAAATTGTACTTTCTCCCACTGCCGTTGGCTCTTGGTCCTGAGTCCTGAGTCCTCGCCCGCTGCTGCTGCATTCTGTAATTTGCTATAATTGAATTTCAACGATTTGCAGCATACAATTTTCTTGAATTTCTGTTGCTCCGCGGCGATAAAGTCTATTTTGCGATCTAGAAGGCGATTCTGCATCAGACTTTTTTACATCCCCACTGATTATCGATGGCTGCACAAATTGCGCATACGCTGCGTTGCCTCATTGAAATTCAATGCCACAAACGGAACAAGAAGTGCCCAGAGAAAACCCATCAGCCACCTTCAGCCCGAAATGGCAGCATTGGCAACATTGGCAACAACGTTGGGCATTCGGATACGCACCGACATTCCGACGAGCTCATTTTCGATTTGTGCAACAAATGAAGTGAGAAATTATTATTATTATTATTATTATTTTTATTACGAATGCTGGTAACTAAAAACATTTTGCTGGCATAAGCAAATGGATGCCCCAGCTACAGTCAGAGCCTGTCACCTCTCACCTCTCACCTACCACCTACCACCTATCCCCACTCTACCACCATCATACCCTTCGTCCTTGCATTTGCCTGCGCCTTCCATTACCCGAGGGCGCATCACGTATTCACAAAGCAAACAAACTTCGGCACACGCATAAATAAACAGACAAATAAGAAGGAGGACGGTGAATGGGATGGGATGGGATGGATGAGCAACTTTGAATGGGGATGGGGTGACGAAATATGAAAAAATATCAAAACAAAAAGACAAAGAGAGAGAGAGAACGAGAGAGAGAGCAGGGGTAAATTTCTGGTAAGCTCTCTCGCCCGTCAGTCACATCATTAAAATCGAGCACCGCTCTCGCGCCCGTCGCCACCTAATTCCAATCCTTGCCGTAAGATGTGGATGTGATGAAACGCGTGGCAAGCAGGTTTACTGCTGAGCAATTGGTGGAGTGGCACACACAGCGCACACACACACACACAGCGCACACACACACACACACTCATATTGTCTGCGCGCGCACAGACAACGCACGGAGCAGGACAACAATTCTCTGGAGGCATTCATCAATATGCCAAACATGTTTTGTTATCATCAAATGGAAAATGCTTCATTTTCACGTACGACAGGCTGAAGCCAAAGCTGAAGCTGAAGCTGAAGTAGACCGACAGAGCTCATGGGTGCCCCAGGCGAATGCAGATGGAAATGGGAAAACGGTACGCGATATCAGTCAGCGAGGCGCTGAGAACTTTGCAGGTGAATTTCGCCAGTTAACTTGTTGTGGCAGCGACCGGAAGAAGACAGCTGCTAGTCGATGGCTGTGGTTAGACCACAGAACTAATGGTGCCAAGCGCAGCTATGACAGAGCCCCAGTTAGAGATGAAGACGGCGATAGAGCAACGGAAGGCGGGACGGAACACATAAATTGATTACCAAAACATTTCATGACAAATTCGGCATGTAACAACAGTGACAGCGCACAGCCGACGACATTGGCTCGCAGAGTGGGGAATTTCTGTTTTGATTGGAGTTGGAGTTGGAGTTGGAGTTGGAGTTGGAGTTGGGCTGGGAACGGAATGGTTATCGCGCAAATCGCAATGTTCAAGAGTTGCAAAGAGCAATTCGCTTTTCTGTACGCATTCGCATGCACATACGCTTAAGCAAATGTATTGCAAACAAATCGGATATCAGACTTCATAAACTAGTCAACGGGATTTGAAGGCAACAAAACATCAAATGGAGCCAACGGCCCCCTTACCAAGCGGTTTTTGTGGCAAAGCAAGAAGAAATCCTAATTACATTCTTTGAATTCATGTGTATATTAATAAGAGAGTCCATTGTCTAGTAGAAAGCCAAGCTGATTCCTGTTCAAAAATCACAAATTAACTACATGTAATTTCAAGACTTTTAGGCAGGTTATGAAGCCGAAACAAATATCCACTTCAGTTACGGTTTCAGTTATGTTCTAGCGGCTTTATGTTTGATTCAATTTGAAATACCGGTATGATCTGAGTTCAAAAAAAATTATGTTTATTTCTCAACCATTCAAATAATTGAATGCTGAATTTAAACTAACAAAAATTAACCTTTATACTTGAGAATGCTACTCAACGGTGATTTGGCTTGAATAATGGATCAAATCATTTTTAAATGACCGCCATTTCTACAAGAAAAATTTCTTTTTTTCTAGAGGTTCACACGATTAAGTCATTTTTTAACCAAATACAAAATAAAGAATTACAAAATCTTTTCGTGTTTTTTACAAGATTTTAAAAATAAACAGGTAAAATTCGGACATCTAAACTAAAAGACCCCCATAAGATTTAAAGCAACGCAAGCACCTAAAAGTATGCACCAAATTTTGCACCGCTGCACTATGGGGTATTTTACCGAAAAAGCGTCAATTATTCATTTTTCAAATGTATGCAAATGTATGATTTTTTAATGCTAACATTTAGTAATCACTTAAAACTGTTATGTTACATACCAAAAAATGTTAACATAACAGTCCAATGCTAAGATACCAGCAGTTAAAGTCAGCTTTTTCAATAGATAACCGCATGCTTTTATTAACTGCAAAATTAAAGTGCACTTTCAAATTGAAACACAGGACAATGAATCATTTTATAAATTCAAATTTGAAATGGATGTCAACAGTTTAGGTTTGTGTTACGTGTAAATGTTTGTATATTGTTGTTTTTGTACGTGTCTTTTTTACAATGTGTATATTTAGCAAGTACTGTCAATGTCGAATTTCGGATAGTAAAGTTGAACTTTGCAAAGACTTTAACAAAATTGTTAACAATTGTTAGTTTTGAGTCCTCGTCCATGTTGTAGAGTCATTATTTCTCTATTCAGAATAGTTTATCTCAAGCTTTAGATTTGACCACTTTTTTCGCAATTCAATTTTTTAGCACAACACAATTTTTCAGTGATAATTTGCTTGCTTTTTGTATGGAGAATTCGATCTCTTATTGAGGCATTAATTAATAACTCCTAAACTAAGCGAGATATTTAGCTACGGCTTTTTTCCTTGTGCTATACATACCCTTTGAAATTTTTTGGAAAAGTGGGCGTGTCAATTTTTTTTTTTTTAATAAATTTGTTTTTAAATAATTTTAATAAATAACACATTTTCGGTAATATACCCCATAGTGCGCTGGAGTTCATGATTCATTTCCAAAATAATGATAAAGTGTGAAGGAATTTATTTATTAACAAAAAAAAAATTGATTTAGTCCATTTCATTTACTTTCTAATATATGCACGCCGCCTACTTTTTTAATTGATTAAATTTTCCTAATTTTTTTTTTTTGTCTTTAATTTTGATGTAATTTTTGTTACTTAGCCAATTCCGCAGTAATTACGATATTTGAATATCCGTAATATAACTTTTGTGATTCGAATTTTTATTTGGTAATATTGATTCGAGTTAGGGAAGTTCGTCTGTATATTGTAAAAAACAAAATAATTACAGTCGAACTTCCCTAACTCGAACTTCCCTAACTCGAAGTCTCTCTAACTCGAACCAAATCGAGTGGCAATACTAGGCAAATTTCATACAATTCTACTTCCCTAACTCGAAGTCTCCCTAACTCGAACCTTTTTTCGTGGATAATGGTGATTCGAGTTAGGGAAGTTCGACTGTATTACTTTTCGTTACTTTGAGTTAAGGGTTCCATTTCCTTCTCATAGTGCTATGTATTTCACCAGAGCTGTATATTAGAGTGGGTCAATTTTTCGATTTTAAGCGGTTGTCAAAATCGTAATCTACGACGAATTCTAAGAAGATTTGCCCAAGAAACCATGGGTCTAAAGTCAAAATCGAGCTTCCGATTTTTAACGAGAAATTATGATAATTTTTGACTTTTCATACGATTTCCCATATTTCACGCTAAAAATCGGAAGCTCGATTTTGACTTTAGACCCATGGTTTCTTGGGCAAATCTTCTTAGAATTCGTCGTAGATTACGATTTGGACAACCGCTTAAAATCGAAAAAAATTTATTTTTGCTCCATACAAATTGACCCACTCTACTGTATATAC
The DNA here is from genome assembly GCA_037043495.1 of Drosophila recens. Classification (NCBI taxonomy): domain Eukaryota; kingdom Metazoa; phylum Arthropoda; class Insecta; order Diptera; family Drosophilidae; genus Drosophila; species Drosophila recens. The sequence goes on along the minus strand of JBAMBJ010002783.1, from coordinate 1,691 downwards.
AGTGGCCGTCAAAAGTGATTCAATGTTTACAACACTGACTTTCTTTATTCATAAAAAGAAAACTGTACAAGTAAATCCAAATTTTTTTATATTTCTTATTTTTATTATTTCATTCTAAAGGTGGGTTCTCACTGCTGCACAATGTGAAATCACATTTTGTCATGCTTTGTGATGATTTGCAGAATACGTCAAAGTGTTTACATTGGCAACACAAAATTTGTACTTCACAAAATTGTGGAAAGCCTTGTGAAAAGACTTGTGAAAGCTTTCAATGTAAACACTGCCAGTCAATGTGACAGAGCATCGCAAAAAATCAAATGGAATCAAAATGTTCACAAAATGCTCGCAATTGAACAATAACAAGTTCCACAAAAAGAATAAAAACAAAGAAATGTCACTTTGCACATGTCCTTTAATTACAAAGGTTACATTTTTTAAAAATAATTAATATGGAGAGGATAAACAGCCGTGGACGTCGGGATACAATCCAGTGGCATTCTGATTCAATCCACAAGCTAATTGAAGCTGTGGAGGAGTCAGAATGCCTCTGGAATGTATGTAGTGAAAACTACAAGAACCGGGAGGCCAAGGAAGCAAGTTGGAGCTCAATTGCTTTGAATTTGAACGAAAGACTTCGCAGCTCTCCCGTTAGCTTTGCATACATTCCCTCTTTTTCACGAGTCAAATTCATTTCATCGATCCAGCAGCTGCGCTTTGCCTTGGGTTCATCATCGTCGTCCTCGAAAAGCCACAGCCCAATGACCGCCAAAGCAGCAAGCTCAGTTTCATCTTATGAATCCATTTCTTTTTTAAAAAACAAAATCAATGCTAAAGCCCCGAAAAAACAACAAATAAAATATTAACTTTGACGTTTATGTTTTCACAAATGTGAAAGAAAACCAACTTGCTCGATGTGCTTTCACAATGGGATTGGGCTCATTTGAGCTGCTTCAACTTTAACAGGAGTTAACATAATGTTTATCAAAATTGTGTCAGCCTTCTTCGCAAAAATTTTTTAACAGAATGTGAAAGTGGTGTTTACATTGGATTGTCACAATTTTGTGACTTCACAATTTTGTGGCTATGCATTTAGTGTTCACATTGCCTTGTGACGTTGTGAATAGCTTTGTGCAGCGTTTGTGAAGCGTTTGTGACGCAGTGAGAACCTACCTTTAGATTTTAAGAGGAAACGAAAATATTCCACAAAAAAAAAAAAGATTGTAAAAAAAAAATTTTAAAAAAAAAGTTTAAATGTAACAAAAAACATTGTTTTTTTTTAGCCTGAACTTAAGAATTTCAGGACTGAATTCGGGATTGAAAAAAATCAAGTATTTCATACTTGGTTTAAGAAAATGCGAGATTGGCGTCATTCGACGCGTATTTTTGATAAGAATAGTAAAAAATTAAAATAAAAATCAAAAAGGCTCCAACGCACAGTGTAAGATTTTGCCAATCTAGGGGGACTTAATTGAAAAAAAAAATGTTTTTTAAGGTCAATGAGCTTTAAGAAGCCAATTTAGAAATGTTCAAATGTTACGAAAACAAGCAAAAAACAAAACAAAAAATTTTTGTTCAGAAAGTAACGGTTCTTAAACCGGTGAATTTAAAATGCATGCAAAACTGCATCGGATAACGAGCTACAGTTGACAAAGTTTAGTCTTTTCAATTGGATCGTGTGGTCACTGTGAGCA
>JBAMBJ010002782.1:0-29055 GCA_037043495.1 Drosophila recens | reverse complement strand
TATATAAAGCTATTTTAGATTAAATGTATTTTTTATTAATCAAGAGATTGTTAATGCTCGTCTGGCTCAACAAAACTTTTGTCGCCTTCAACGCTGTACTATAATTCCCGCCAACCGCTATATTAGTATTTTTCCCGCATTTGGCATTTGTAAACCGCCAGAAATGGCGGAAAAATAGCTAAATTGGCAACACTGAATATATCTGAAATAGAAGAGATAAATATTTTTTTTCGTAATTACACGTTTTGTGTTCTTAAATATATTTTCACGATTACAGAACTCTGCAAATCTTTTTTCAAATTTTTTTAATATTAATTTTTTTAATTTTTACAAATTTTAGATACGCCAGCTTATATTTCTGTTGCGCTATAGAGCAGAATGACAACGAGCTCTTGACGCTGGAGATCATCCATCGCTATGTGGAACTCTTGGATAAGTATTTTGGCAGCGTAAGTTATCCGTTGATATATAATTGAGTGTGAAAACAGACGTATTTATCTATTTTGTTTGCAGGTCTGCGAATTGGATATTATATTCAACTTTGAGAAAGCGTATTTCATATTGGATGAGTTGCTGATTGGCGGCGAGATTCAGGAGACATCGAAAAAGAATGTGCTCAAAGCCATTGCCTCTCAGGATCTGCTACAAGAGGTCAGTACACCCGAGACATATGATCTATAATGCATATATATTGAGTATATATGTATTTACATGCCGGAGATATATATATATATTGTTAATTGTTCTCTCTACATGTTTATACAATTAGTTGGTTCTTAATTTTTTATTATATCTCGTTAGTGTTTGTTTTCATACAAGTTTTTTAAAGTCATTTCATATTATAATACACATATCACTCGGTACATATACGTTTCCAGTTCTATATACTTAATTTTTTGAATCTTCTTTACTTTTTTCTAATTTTTGCGCAAAACGAAACTAATCGACTCTAACAAACTGATAAAAAAAAAAACGAAACAAACTTAAAAGCAAGAAGAGTTTTTTTACTCACTGCAATAGCTTTTGTTCAATTTACAATAATATTCAATGAAATTGTTATTAATTTTAAGTTTAAACATGTTTTCCTTTGCATGCTTAATGCGAACCGCAATTTATGTTCCGAAACAACTTGCCTAAAAAACAAAAAAAAAAAAAACAATTGTGAGAGTTTTAAACTTAACTAAATTAATTTTAGCACAGTATTGAGCTTGCCATAATTATAAACTTGTAAACTTGTTAATCCAGACATGTCCTATAGAAAGAATTCAAACGTAGTTCCGTCCATATCGATATCTATATTAATATACAACATCTATATAAATGTGTAAATGCCATTGATATGTAGTCAAATGTTTAGTACAATTCTTTTGTGTGTATTGTTTAACTAAAAAGCAACAACTATAATTGAAGCATTATCGAGGAGTTGATCGTATTATATATATGTTTGTTTTGCATGATCTTTGTAGTTGTATTGTTGAAATTGTTGTTTTTGTAGTTCCTACTAACTGATTAATTTGTCTTCACATACATATATTGCGATATACAATATGTACAGTAGGTCAAGTAATTGTTTTGACAAAGAAATTAAAGTTAAAATATAAAGAATAAAAGTTTTCAAAAGTTTAGAATTTTAAATTTTGTCAAAATAATTATAGCACTTACTGTATTTAATATTTAACAATACATTTCTAAATGTGTAATCCATAATACCCTCTCTCTTGTTATTACTATTAACGCTTTCCCTACCCGCCACTGCATATATCGATGTTAATACAACCATTCAACAGGACTTCAATGAGTATCTGAACTAATCAGACATACAAAAAAAGAAAACAGAAAAAAACAGTGTAAAAAGCTAATATGTATTTTAAAAACACACACAGATCCTTTTATAAATATATTTAACAATTTGTAGGCCCGATGAAAAAAAACAGACTTTTGAAGATTGTTCCTTTCCTGATATCATGCATTGGATATTACGATAGATGCATCTGTAATACAGTTGGATCTTACGAAAGTCAAAGGCTGTAAATATATTGCAAAAGCTTTTCCCGTTTTGGGGCCTGGGAGTAGTTTTGTGTGATCAGTTCCGCCCTGTTTTGCCACGCCCCCGCCCCGCCCGGCACGTCTTGCGCGCTTCTAATACGCATACGCATACATACATACATACTATGTGCAAATAACTGTTCACACATACGCACACTCACAACATACTGAATTGTGCCGTTCTTCTTTTACAACACCACACACTGTCACAGCCATGGTGGAATTACTTAGCTGTGAGGAATATGTTGCATTGAAGTAAATTCACCTTGGTCACACACACACACACACACACACGTATACAACTGTTACTCACTTTTATCTATGTATCTACTCTTCTTGTTCTTATTGTTCTTATTCTCTGTACTCCAGGACGAAGCTGTTGAGGGCACTTTAAGAGACATTGGACTACTCTAAATAAAAGAGAAATTCAAATACGTAGAATGTAGTTGATATTACACACATACACACATGCACGCCTACGCCAAAACACACCTCTGTCTATCTCAAACACACACACAATGCCTACGCACACACACATGCATAAGTATTTTAACTGCACTCCACTTCTATGTGCGTGTGAGTGAGTGTCTCTGTGTGTGTGTGTGTTGTTAAGCACTGCACAACACTTAATAAGTGCAATTAGATCTGTCACACAGTGAGGCAAAAACAATCAAAACCAAATTCAAAATTCAAACAAAAATACGAAAAAAAAAACACGTCACATAGTTCATCTGTAGACGCATTTGGCGCGGTTTTTCCTCTTCATTTTTAGGCTTTTTTTTTTGAAGAAAAGTTCATGCAAAATGCTAATAACAACCAGACATTATAAGTACTTATCTCCTCATGCGTTTTTAAATTTAGATAATTAGTTAATCATTCCAAAACCATCAAAAAAAATAAATAAGCAATGATAATGTTGAAAAATAGGGAAAGAAAATGCAATACTACAATATATAGAAAAAGTAAGCTTTAAAATTTTTGGAAAGCACGAAAAATGAAATGTAAAATTACTAGTAGTAAATAATACATATTAAAAAGAAAAAAAACAACAATATTAATAGTTTATATACAAAATATATCTATATATAACTCTCTTTATACATATGTGTGTTGTACATTTTAGCCAAATTCCTGTGTTTTGTATTCAATAAAAAACAAACTGAAATATTTTTCAAAAAAACAAAAAAAAAACCAAAATTGTATGTATGTGTACTTGTATGTAAAATAAATAAATTATGTACGTAATATGCTTAGAGGTAAGGTTGAACGGTGATCGTATTTACTGTATTTATATTTTTAATTTTAAACTTTTATTTAATTTATTATTTTTTATTTTTACATTGGTAATATGACTGTTTGCTGCTGGCTCGAATCACTGTTCTTACTGTTCTCTCTTTCAACATCTTGCTTTGCTCTCCCAAATCTATCAATCTCTCTCTCAACAGCCCAACTGATGAATCTGTGCAATTGGTGTCCCTTTCTCGCTTAGTTTATACGTCTATTTATATTAGTTTGTAGATTACATAAGTATTTACACATATATATTTCGTAATATTTTGTTGGACTTTCATCGAAGTGAAATACATAATGAGATCGCATTTCCATTTTACAGGATGAAACACCGCAAAGTTTCTTTGATGATCATGGCCTTGGCTAATTTACATCGTTGCGATCCTTAAAAATCCTTGAAAGTCGCCTTAATTAATTGCGTGTATTTGTATTTTGTATTCAACATAACCCAAAACCGATAAAGTATATCGTCTTTGTCTTATTCTATTTTATATATTTAATAATTATAAAATTACCAGCTACAATTTTTACATACACATATTATACATAAATGCTGTTAACAAATATTTAGATGTCACATATTTATTCATTTTAAGCAAATTTAATTGCCCATAGCAATAATACATGCAGTAGCTCAAGTAATTCTTTTGACAAAGTAAGAAAAATGGTTTTAATTATTATTTATATTTTAATTAAGTTGCTTTTTTTGTCAAAACAATTACTTGACACACTGTGTAAATATTAAAGCAAATGAAATCACATTTAACAACAATCATTGTTACTATATAAACGTGTGAGATGAAACGTGATGCCGTCAATGAATATATAATATATATTATATATTATCGTTAAACACGTGTAAACATTCATATCTAACTAAATCATAAATTAAATGACCTGCGTGCTCAAATATACATACATACATTAATATTAACTAACATGTCACATGCTAAGTATCTTCACACAACTCCATTTAAACTGGCTTTTAGTTTTCAATTCGTTCAATTTTGTTGCACATAAACAAACTTCAATAAATGCAGAAATAAAAAAAATTCAAACATAATTGAATCATGGTTATTATTTGGTTTAAAGTTGCGGCCGTTTAGAAAATATTATGAGAAATATGTTTGATAACAATCTCTTTTACAGATGACCACTTAAAAACCGTATCCAAAAATGTTTAAGCGAAAAAAAAACTGCATTAGGGAATGGAATTTGTTTAATTTAGAGGCTAGAATTTTAAAACCCTCACAGGAATTTTTCTTATACTTTTGTTGATATTTAAATTTTTTTTTAGAATTTATTACCAAACTTCACCACGCAAAAGGGTAACCTGCACCAAATGAATTTTAAAATAAACTTCATTATTTAAGAAAAATTTTAAATTTTTTTGGTTTTTTAAATTGTACTTTTATTGAATTATTATTGAGTTTAAAATACATTTTTTTTGTTTTTTCTCAACATTGACACCAAACCAATTTTAGATTGAACTTAATTAATTTACAAAATTTTGGATTTTGTTGTTCTTTTTTTCAAATTGTGTTTTTATTCAATTTTTAATTGATTTTGGAAAATTGCAAATTTTCACTTCAAATTTAGCGCGCACATTCCATCGAAAGGTTTGTGTATCGGCTAGTTTGTTGTGTTGCTTCGTTAAACTGAACGAGCCTGCTCCACACTCAACCAACTATGCTATTTCAGGGTGTCTATACAAACGGCTAAAGTAAGTTAAAAAAATATGTAAAAACAGCGCTCAAATGTAGGCAATAGATTCCAAGCTGTTTGATTTAATAAAGATTTTCAACAATCAACGAAAATCCAATTTCAATCTTGATAGGCAACACACATACAAAAACCTGAACTGATAAAAAAATTTTTTTTTCAAAAAATGAGCCAATTCGGAAAAATAACTGCCATTGCGCCAACAGGACAAAAAAGAGCCAGTTTTGGCGCAAAAACGCCAATTGTGGCAACCGTGATGAAATTCTCAACTGATTGATTAGACTTCAAAATTAAAAATTAAACAGTTTGTGAATATCGATAAACTAAAGTACCTGCCGATATTTAACATCGATATAAGCTTGCCTAAAAAAACAGAATTGAATAAAAACATCACGAGAGAGCGCCCAGTGTATAAGCAAGTGAGAGCAAATACTTTGTGAGAAGATGAAGCGCAGAGAGCGCAAGAGAAGCAAATGAGAGAGCGAGAACGAGTAATTGTGGGAAACGCTCCCGCTATTTTCCCACTGTTGTTGATGGGACTTTCCGCTGCGGCCGCCAAATTTTTCAACACGTTGAATTCGCGGCCAGCAGCAGCAGCAGCGGCAGCAGCAGCCGAGTGCGCGGAGCTAGCGAGCAGTGAACAGTTTTCGGTCCCAGTCAGAGCGCACCATCGTCTTCAGCGAAGCACAAGCACACACAACGGCTAGGTGTGTACGTTACGGGGGCACTGCCACACACATAGAAGAATTTTCATTTTCACATAGTCACACAGCAAAGAGGAACAAAAAAAAAGAAAAACTGAAAATGTACAAGAAAAGAAGAAAAACTTGAAAACTCTTGTTGGAAATTTTCCATTTCGATTAATTGAAATGAAAACAATCAAATGATTAGGCAGTGCACGAAACGCGAAATCAAAATCGAAAACGTAACGAAAATTGAAAATGTATTAAAAAAGAATAAGAAGCAGAAGAAGCAGCAAAAAAGAAATCAAGTGCAAAGTTGAACGCCTATCGAAAAAGAAGGGGGCGCAAGTGAAAAGCAAGAAATTAAGAGTGTATTTAAGCGGCAGCAGTGAAATAATGTGCAAATCAAAATTGAAAATGGAAAAGAAGAATTGTGTAAATTAGCAGCAGCTTTAGTATTGCGAATTGCCGTTGTCTACGTTGTCCAGCTAAAATATATGGTACATAAAATTTTGTGCCTGCGCGAGTGTGCGTCTGTATGTGTGCGAGTGTACATGCGTGTGTGTGTGTGTGCGTGCGTGAAAATTACGTTGTCAAATGTGCAAAGTTCGTCAACGGAGGCAGCCGCTAAAAAAACAAACCTTCAAAATTGCAGTCACCAAAATTAAACTCAAGTGTTATCTTTTTTGAGGTTCGGCAATGACAAATTATAGGCGCATACATATCTATTAAAATGAAGAAAAACACACATCCAAGGACTTAAGTGCTCCATGTGGGTGTGTGTGTGTATGTGTGTGTGTTGTATGGCAAGGAATCATCGTACAGGAGTAGCCGAGACAGCATGAGAAAAAAATTCTCTATCTATTGCGATTTGCTCATGCGGCTCGAAAAGAGCGAAGTGCGCAACGTTAGACAAGGAAGAGAAAAAATTGGAGAGAGAGTAGGGATATAGGAGTGTGTGTGTGTGTGTGTGCGTGTGACGAGGGCAGTGGGTGCAAAGTGTTGCGGCTGCTGCTGCTGCTCAATTCACACATACATATAAAGGAATGTACAACGCAAATGTGCGTGTGTGTGTGAGCAATCGAGTGGGCTGCTCGCACCCAAATACGAGTACTCAACCGTAGCCCCCCATTAGCATCATCAATAATTTCATTAAATTTCAACAATCATTATTCGCACACTTAAAAACATGGAGCTGCACAAAAATTAATGCGGCGTAAAGCATTTCATTTGCCACGTTTACGATTGTTTACCAAAAAAAAAAAAGGAAATATATACATACATATATATTTCATGTGCGGTTTCACTGTGCAAGTGTGCTCGTTACTCCCTTTTGTGTGGCTTTTCGTAGTGATTTATCCTTAAACTTGGCCACTTTTGCACACAGTAAGCTTTTGCTTCTGTTGTGATGAATGTGCTGAATGTGTGGTGAATTTCTGACTGCGCAGGTCAGCTGGGGACCAGGACATGAACAACATGAAACCTCCCACGTCGCGACTAACTGGCAGCAGCACACACACATACATACACACATACTTATACGCATGTATGTGAAAATTTGATACATGTACATACGTACATACACTGCTTCTTGTTTGTTGCTCCAGTTTATTATTTTTGCTACCTTTTTTTATAGTCATGTAAAGAAACCAAAATTCAAGTGTGCCCCTGTCTATAATTAGAATTTGTATGAGTTTTGACAATTGTTGTTGGCTAAGCGTAGCTCAGTTTTATGCGTGGGCGTTGGACACACACACACACACACACACACACAGACAACCATTCGGGTCTCAAAAGTATCAGGCCGTTCCCTAAGAAATATAGACTATGTGGTCATCATCAACGTAACTCCTGTATATGTCTTGTTGCTATAAATTCGGAAAATAGTAGTGCCTACTTTTGGGCTTTATTGCTGGGTTAAGCCATGTCATTTCATTCAAGTGTAAAATTAAAAAAATTTATTAAAAATCAAGTGCAATTTAATACTTTAAATGCAACTTCAACATAGAGTTTAACTATCTCTCTCTCTCTCTCTCTGTCACTCTTGCTGGCCGCCTCTCTTGACACGCTGTTGATATCATATTTTTGCCAGTTATATTATTATATGATGTGCCTACTACTTTCTTTATGTGTGTCTGTGTGTGTGCTCAAATAACGGGTATTTCTGCAGCTCACCATAAATTCACCATACACCATACGCTCTCTCACGCGCACACACCAGCTCGCTCTCTCTCAATCTCTCCCTCTCTCTGAGTGCGTTAGTCGCTCTCTCTTGGCGTTCGTGTACATTATGTTATCTGGAATCTTTTATTGCCTGTCGTCGTTTTTGGGGGTGCGGCGCCCACGTAGCGAAAAGGAGGCACAACTAAAAAGAGGGAAATAAAACATGCTTCAATTGAACATTCCAACATTTTCACTGCTGCCGTTCACGTCGTGTGTGTGTGTTTGTGAAACTAAAATAAATGTAAAACAATCGAATATAATCGAATGCAGTCAATCGATTGCTTACATATAAATCAATTGTGATCTGTTCTTTATTTTTTGTGTTTATAGTGCAACGCTTGAAGTAAAAGTCAACGTTAATTGTAAATAAGTAACAAAAGTATAACAACAATAACAACAACAACAAAAACAACAACAAGCACTCCACCAAATAAATTTACAACAACAACAACTACAACTACAATGATATACATACATATATATTTAGCAACCAATAAATATTATTAAAATATAAATGTAAAATACAAAAAATAAGCGTAGCCTTCAAACTAAAAAAAACTGAAAACCAAAGAAAATAATTTCGATAATTATTGAAATATATATGAAATAAAATAAAGTAAATATAATAAAAAGAGTTGATAGATCGCTGAGGGGGCGCAGCGGCGCACAAAACAGAAATTCCCGGCAAGCAAATGTCTGGATAAAGAACAACAACAACAAGTTGACCAATGGATGAAAATGCAGCCGTCGTCGTCATTTTTGTCGTCGTCGTCTTCGTTGTCCATTTGTCATCGCTTTTGTCAGCCACAATCTCAGCAGCAGCAGCAGCAGCAGCAGCAACAACAGCAACAGCCGGAGCCGGAGCCGTTGACGCTGCCCCAACAACAACAACAGCACAAAGAACAACAACCTCAACAGCAACCAAAACACCAAACAACAACAACAGCGGCAGCAACAGCAACAACAACAAGAACAACAACTGGAATATTGGCAACAAATCGACAAGGACACGCCCACTATTTTATTTGTACGCCCAGAAAGCACAGATCAAGAAGCACAAGAAATTTAAGCTCTCTTCTGTTTTTGCCACTGCCTCAGCTGGCTGCGATTTAATTAGCTCCAGCACAATCTACAGTTAGTTGGCCACATTTGCTTAAAGGACACAACAACCCATCAACAACACCAACAATAGTAGTAACAATAGCAAATTTTCGCACAAAACAAACAACATTTCAAGCTACTCACGCAAAGAAAAAAACATAAACGGTGCACCGCCCTCCCCCAAAACCGGAAACTGTAGCTTCAACGGCAGTAGCATTCGACAAAACAAAATGGCGGATGGTGGGCATTCATTTGTGAAGAAGACATTTCATAAGCCAACTTACTGTCACCACTGCTCGGATCTACTGTGGGGCCTCATCCAACAGGGCTACATATGCGAAGGTAAGTCCCGAGTCCTTGAGGATATCACAAACAAGGCTAAATCAGAACAAATCAACAAGAAATCTTTGTCCTGACTGACACATCAACGTGTAGGCCAAACGGTTAAAGGTAGAAAGATGAAATTTTCACACAACATAGATTTTGCAAAATCGACCTGTAAGTGGGGCGAGTTCGGAATCAAAGTTCAAGAAATTGCATAGTATGAAAAACTTTTTTGTTTATCACTGCGCTAGTGACGAAAGCAGCACGAAGGGTGCGAAAGGCGACAAGCAATATATACAGGAAGAATGGAAAATTTGCTATGACTGTCCAAACAGGTCGAGCTATATATTTATTTTTTAAATAATTTATATGTAAAACTGAATATAATTTGTCAGAAAATTGTATATCAGACATTTTGGGGTATGAAAATGTTTTCGTCACTAGACTTTTACCTCGTAAAGAGGTTTTTTTTTATATTAAAATATCTCAACCAAACTCACAGATTGTATATTTTGAACTGTTTCTTACATCCTGATCAAATTTGGTTTAAGTCGTATAACTATATCGTATAGCTGCCATAGGAACAAACGTATGTAAATTAACATTTAAAATCAAAAACTCTGTTGTTGTATGAGATATCCTAAAGCTTAAAATATTAAAACGAATACAGTCGAGCTTCCCTAACTCGAATCACCATTATCCAAAGAACAAATTTAAATTATGGAGACTTTCACTTAATTTCAATTAAATTTTTGAAGTTTGCTACTTAATTTAGTTCGAGTTAGAGAAAATCTGAGCTATAAAAGTTCGATTTAGGAAGGCTCGACTGTTTTTCAAATGAACGATGATCTTACATGGAGTTTTAATGCTCTACACGCTAAACGTGTGTTGATCAGGCATAAATAGCGAAATATAAGTATTCTGAAATTATCTAGCTTAGTAATGGATTTTCATTTACAAGTACTAAATATGTTTATAGATAAAGTGCATGCATCGACAATTGTACATGTGCTTAGGCCAAGTTAAGGTCTGTTGATCATGTTGTCAGCGGAAACGCAAGTCAGGTGAAGTGTCGCTGATCGCTGATCATAAATGATGATCGTAAACTCACAGAATTGGCAACTCTCGGCTCGTTTCTGCTTCTGCTTTGTGGCAAACACTTGTGGCATCAACGAGTGCCAAATTGAAATTGATGAGCACTAAACGCTCTGGGGGCAAAAGCGCCAAAATCCGCATCCAAAAACGATGTAAAAATACATTTGTCTAGTTGTCGGAAAATACTTTTTAAATTACCATAAAGTTGTAGTACGACCGTAAAAGCAATTTCTCGGATTTTTACAACCAACAACCATATGAACGTCATAACGAGAATGATGTGAATAATGAGGATGATAATTATAATGATAATGATGATGATCATTGTTGCTATTTGTGGCACAAAAGTGTGCGCATTTGAACTTTACCAACACACAAACATTGAGAGCGCCAACAAACGACGTCATAGACAAACGACCGTGTGGCCAATTGGCAATCCCCTCCCATTCTTTCCCTTCCTTTTTCTATTGGCCAGGTCTATAGAGAATTCAGGGGGGGGAGGGCGGCTGGCCTCTCCCAATTGGAAGCGTGTTAAGCGCTTAATTTGTTTATTTAAGCAAATTTCTTGCTCTTATTTTGAATTTTCGTTTCATTTCGTTTCATTTAATTTTAGTTTAGCTTAGTTTAGTTTAGTTGTAATTTTAATTTTGCCAACGCAAATGTTTATTGCCTCAATGCCGATCAGATTTTTCAGATTTCCCCGAGCGTTCGAAAACTCGTGCCTGTTTTTCCCGCGTGCAGTTTACAGTTTACGCTTATCCGTTCAGTTTGCAAATACACTTGTACTTATACTTATACTTATACTTAGTATTGCAATTTGACAGTGTCTGCTATAAATAAACACGCAGAGCACTGGCATAGTATATGTATGAGCATATGTATGTACATATGTGCATATAAAAAGAAATATATACATATATATATTATATATATTAAATGAGTTTTCATTAAGCTTGCAACATGTCTTATTTATATTTTAACTGAATCATATTTTATTACTAGCACAATATAATCAAATAGGCCCTTTAACATTTAAGCCACATTGACAAAAGTCCATAATGTCCAAAATAAATCTCTTAAAATGAAAAACTATTGTTTAAAAAACGATGATTACAGCATTAACAGCTTAATGAAATTTAATGCTTTATTCTACCGGTATTAACCGTTATACCTGAATCGGTTATTGTTATCGGTTTTAACAATTTCGTATGATAAAGAAGTGTGGATTCAGTTACGGTTACCAATATCAATCGGTTAAACAGATTTAATCTATGATAAAAATGCAACTAAAAAAATTTCTTTATTTTTATTTTTAAATATACCAATTTAACTGATGCGTCTCAATTACAGTTGCAATATTCATAGCATAGCTGCAGGCGTTGGCCCAGTCTCTCTCTCTCTTCCTCTCTCTCTCATTTAGTTGTGCTATCTTGCTCTCATTAGCAAATAACAAGTATACGCAGCATTGCACGTTGTACTTATTGAGTTTCACATTTAAACGCGACAATTACAAATGAAAGTTTTAACTGCAAGCGAAGAGAGAGAGAGAGAGAGAGAGTGGGGTGCGAGAGAGGAATAGAGAGTGCAGTTATGAGAGAGAGAGAGCAAATTAAGTGAGAAAATCATAATCGCCCACACAGTTGCTAGGCAGCAACAATTCTCGCACTCTCGCTTTCTCTCGCTCTTTCCTTCTCCATCTCACGCTTGAAAGTAGGTCGAGATGCATTCTCACACACACACGCATACACACACAGACACACACTCAGTTGCAGGCAACATTTGAATTGGTTTGCGTGTTGCAACAGAGGCAGCAGCAGGTGAGCATAAGAAATACACAGAAAAAAATATATGTGTACACAGAGAAAAAGATTTGGGATTCCGGCAAATAAACAATCCAACGCAGTGTCAGAAGTTCGGTTATACCGGATTTTCTCAAGCCAAGTAAGAAATATTTGATTAAAGAACGTTTTTTTAATTCCTTCGAAGAAAATATTTGTATTATCGGGGCTCTATAAGAATTTTTTCAGTGAAATTAAATGTTTTGTGGCTTTTTTGACTATTTTAGTACTGAGTGGTTGCCGTTTTATCTTGTTTTTTTTTGCTATAATATCCCAAATTCATACTTGAAAAATACATGCTAAAATCTAGAATTTTAAATTAGGTTTTTAGAATGATTTATTTTTTGTCAGTGTATGTTTCGCATGTTGCAAGCCGGTTGCCTTCTCCATGCAAAGGCCTGTAGCTGGCACACCTACACATACATACATACATGCACGGCCTTTCCCCCTGCCTGCACCAAACACTCCCCAACCCCAACCCCAAACCGAATCTCTCACTTGTTGGCCGATAGCAATGAAGGGCTAAAAGTGCGTCATCAATGGCCGCCATGAATGCGGCGGAACCAAAACCGACTACTGCCATATGCCCCAAATGAAGGCAACAAACAGAAGGAGGAGGAGTGTGAGTGGCAAGGGGGAGGGGAAGGGGAAGGGGGTTTAATTACCCTCTACTACATAGACAAAGCCCCAAACGTTGTTCATTCACAAAAACATACGAATGAAACGAAACGGAAACTCTTTGTTTTTTTTTTCGTTTCGTTTCGTTTCATTTCTTTTTTTTTTCTTATTTTTTTTTATTGAGTGTGCCGTCAGTTTGGCTGGTAAATCGCTTCGAATCGCTTTCAAAATGCTACTCAAGTGACATTGCTGATATTTTTAGCCATATTCAAATTGTTAGCGAATACATTAAATCAAGGGCCGACTTTATGTACACTGATAATGAAAGTTATGCTCTAGTTGCATTGCTTAGAAGGAAGTTTTTAGTTTTTAGTCAAAATTCAATATCAAACAATATTTAAACAAGCGGGAAAAGCTATAGTCGAGCTCTCCCGACTTTAGGATACCCGTTACTTATTTAAATAAATTTAAAGTACTTTTTATTGCATGCTTTTAGGCACTTGCATTGCTAAAAAACTTTAATCAGCCATTTCCATTTTTCCACTTGTTCGATCTTGTTACGATTTAGTAGGATGGAAAGTGTGCGTGTTGTGGCTTTTCGCGATTTACGGAGGCGGAAAGGGGCGTGGCAAAAATTTGAAATAATCTTGATCTGCGTGGGGTTTATAGAAATCTGTGTGCCAAGTTTGGTTACTCTAGCTCTTATAGTCTCTGAGATCTTGGTCCTCACTAGAGGTGGAGCGATATTATTTTTCAAACCATCGATAACTATCGATAGTTTTCGATAGGGTGTTAAATTGAGCATATATGTATATTAAATTCCTAAAATTGTAAATGGCTATATCGACTCGGCTGTTGATGCTGATTAAGAATCTATATAATTTATAGAATCGGAGATGCTTCCCTTATACTTACATTTTAAGTAACAGGGTATATTTTAATGCACTCGCCAAACAAATCTAAAATTTATTGTACTAAAACCTTTTTTAAAGTACTTGAATTTGTTATTTTAAATAATAATATTTTATTTTATTACAAAAACTATAAATTAGAGTTGTTGTATGATTTTTAAATTGAAATTTAAACTGTATTCTAATATTTTGTAATTTGTTTCAAAACAATTATTGTAAATTAATGCTTGGGCCCGTCTCCAGCAGATCCTTTATAAATAGAGTGGATATATCTGAGGTCATTTTTATTTTAAGTTTGATTTACTTACAACATAAACTATCCCAAGTGGCGACAATTGTTTACAGGGTATGTAAATCGAAAGTCTCCATCAAGTAGCGCAGCTGGCGGCAATGTTGACGTTGACTTCGGCGTCAGCGTCGACGTTGACGTCGACGTCGCGCGGTTTAATAGTCATCGACATCGGCATCGACATCGACATCGGAACACGACGCACGCGATATCCTTGACTGTTGCCTTGTGTGTGCTTACGTACATTGCGAGAGCGTGCTCCAAGTGCTGTGCAAGTGTGTGTGTGTGTGTGTGTGTGTGTTGGTGTGACAGAGTGACGGCCAGGCCAACAAGTTTGTTGTTGTTGAATTAAATACATATTGCAACATTTATACAAATTATATTTAGGCGAATATCAACATAATTTGCCAATATTTTTTAAGCTTATGTAAAGTTGCTATGACTTCAATTTGACTTGTATTTTGGCTTCTTTTATTTATTTGTGACTAGCCAATATTGCGCATACGACATGTTGAGCGCGGTCAGGTTCAAGTATATCGAATATATAGGTTGTATCATGTGTAACAAATATATACATACATATATATATTCATGCGTCACATTGATCCAATCATTTCTAAATTTAATTATGGATTCATCTATTAGTTTTTGAGTGAGTTCTGTTGTTATAAATTGATTTTCTGCCAAACTTACAATGAGTATATGAATGTGAGTGTGTGTGTGTGTGTGTGTGTGTGTGTGTAGTTTCTATGCAAATATCAATTTTAATTGTTGTTATTGTACTACGCATGACAACTTGTGCCTATTCAATTGCCACACTCTTATATATACATAAGCTTGAACTGTATGTGTGTGTATATATGTGTATATGTACATATATAGTTCTGAGTATGTGTATAAAGATATTTAGCCAGCTTTTACTTGCAACTTTTCGCATACTTTTCTTTTAGGCTATTTGACTTCATGTTTCCTTTGTTATTGTTTTTATAAAAGCAGCAAACACACACACACGCACACACACACACACACATAGAGAGAGAGCACGCGCCCAGCAAGAAAATTGTAAAAGTAAAAGTGTGTTGAGTTTCGTGAATTTCCCAACCAGACGGCAAACGTACGAACGAGCGAACGAAGAAGCAGAGAAAAGCATTTGAAAATTTCCCATGCGTCCTCGCGTCGCGCTTATCAGAGACACACACACACAAACACACACACATACTTGTGTGTATATGTATACATATGTATGCGTATTTTGGTATACATAAAGCCAATAAAAATGCAAGGCATTCCTTTGCTTATAGCTATGTTAAATAAAGATAAATTAATGCTAAAACAGGAAGAAACTAATTTTAACCCATTAACGGCTAATGGGTATTTAAATACCCAAAAAAGTATTGACACTTTAAAAATTCTAGCTCAAGGCATGTGAGAGATATCGAGGCAAAATTTATTTCATAGTAAAGAGAAATAATAAAAATATAAGTATAAAATTTGAACAGTTTAGTTATCCTTGTTATACTTGTAGTTTTTTACAGGTTAATATCTAGCTATTTTTCTGCATACAAAATGTTATCGAAAATAGCTGAAAAATGTATGGAAATCGAAAAAATTAAATTTGAAGATAAAAATTTTTTTTTTGTTTCTTTCAACTTCTATGGTCTTCTAGGCACACATTTCCAAATTTCGTCAAAATCGTACCAGCCGATCTATGGGCAGCCATTAATGGGTTAAAATATTTGGGGAAATAATTGGTTAACAATATTATTTTCTTACATTTTATTATATAACTTTTTTTTTGTTGTTTAATAAATAGTTACATTTATATAATTTTATTTTATTTGTTAAAACATTTACTTGACATACTGTATAAATAAACAACAATTTATGCCTGCTGCTTTTCAAAATAAAAGATTATGTTTCACACGCACACACACTGACTCAGACATAAATACATACATATGCATGTATGTTTATGTATTTGTAAGTAGCTGCATTTGGTTTCGTGCCAGCGTCACGTTCTGGCCAAGAATGATTATGATCCACTTGGAACATGCAACATGCGCCGTAAATACGAAAAGCGAGTACTCGCAACACTCGTTTATTTATATATAGCTGAATAGCAACAACCAACAACAACAACAACAAAAATTCATGAGTTCATTCATGACGTCAGAGCGTCAGCGTCAGGTCAGCGGCCCAGTTTTTGGATGCCTGCACACATACATACATATGTATGTATGTACATACAAACAGACAAATATCTAGCATTACTTACATGTGTACATATGTATAGCTGCATGCGTACATATAGACATAGATAATTATGATTGCTGCTAAATATAAATTTAAGACCAAGCAATGCACACACACACACACACACACACACATAAATATGCTTGCAAAGTGTGAAAAAACTGTGAAAGCAAAGCTAAAAATAAATAAATAAAAATCTGAATTCTATGTTGGGCTAAGCACACGCACACACCTACACACATACATACATATACAGCTGCAAATGCAATGCACTATGGGGTATTTGACCGAAAAAGTGTCATTTATTAATAACTCGTAAACTAAGCAAGATATTTTGATGCGGCTTTTTTTCTTCTTTCTTTTCTTTGGAAATTTTTTGGAAAAGTGGGCTTGGCACCATCTCCGCCCCAGATTTTTCTTTTTAATTTTTTTTTTTTTTGGTAATTAATATTGTAACTAGCAGGCTTTGACCTTATACACTCCTGCCCAAAACTATACGACACCTCGAACATTTTAGTTTCGACCCTCGCAGGAAAAGGAGAAAGCATAATGAAATAAAATGAAGTATG
The DNA here is from genome assembly GCA_037043495.1 of Drosophila recens. Classification (NCBI taxonomy): domain Eukaryota; kingdom Metazoa; phylum Arthropoda; class Insecta; order Diptera; family Drosophilidae; genus Drosophila; species Drosophila recens. The sequence continues at coordinate 12,093 of JBAMBJ010002782.1, read as the reverse complement.
CAGAATAATAGCAAAAAGATTTCTGCACAAAAGCTGATATTTTGATCTCTGATTGCATCTCGCGTTTTCAAGTAACAGTAAAAAATGCAGGAAAGGTATATTTTTCGCTTGCCTGCAAGTGTATCAAAACTATACGACACATTTGAAATATAGCGTCTAGAGATAAAGGTTTGGTGTCAATTATTTTTTTTCTTTTTCAGTTAAAAATTTAATGCATTTATAATAAAATGCAGCGCGAAAATTTGTTAAACTATGAGAAAAAGGTGACAATAAGAGCTTACAATAAATATGGCTATAATACAAGCAAAATATCGGGATAATTCGGTCGTTAACGCTGTGATATCACTTAATTTTGAAGTGATCTCGATAAATATGGTGTTAAGCATAACTAAGGAAGAAAACCCAAGCTGTCTGACCGCGATAAACATCGCACAATACTCAAGGCGAGCAATTCATTTGAATCGTGTCCCACACTTTCTGCATGTTGCAGGCAGCCTGTGGTACGGATGACTGTTTGGTGGACGCTGTAATCATCTGAAAACATTGTCAGAGGATATTTAAAAAAGGTCACGTTCTTAAAACTCCACCACAAAAAAACCCGACTTCAGTTTGGGGAAAATAACTTGGAGAGAAACTGAGTCTTAATATAAAATTTTAACTTTATTTTGTTTATAAAGCTTTGTTGAATATTTTTCATTTAAATCATTTTTCGGATGAGAAAAAGTTAAATCTTGACAGTTTAGATGGGTTTCGGCACTATTGGCGAGATCTGCCACAGGAACCACTTATTTTTTGCAAGCCCCATTTCGGAGGTGGATCCGCAATGGTTTGGGGAGCATTTCATAAGTCTGGAGCTATTAATCTGTGCTTCACAAGCTCAAAGATGAAGAGTGGTGATTGTGAAAAGCTATTTGAGGATTTATATTTGCCAGTTTTGAAAGGAAATGGGGAAACAGAATTTATTTAATGCATCCATCCACAAGATCAGAAAGACATTGCGCATGTAAATGAGCACTCAGTCAATGTGTGTGATTGGTCAGCTAGCTCCTCTGACTTAAACTCAATCGAAAACATTTGAGGTATCTTAGCCAGACGAATTTATGCCAAGAATACAAAATTTGGGAACGTTGGAAGTCTCAAAAGCGAAATTTTGACATAATAGTCTCCTTTAGACCAAAATATTCTAAAAAACCTAATTAATTCAATGCCTTAGAGACTTTTTGAGGTAGAGAAAGCTTAAGGCGGCTCTGTTAACTAATAACTATTATTTATATGCCAAAATTAACACAAAACATTAAGTAATTTCAAAAAAATTCAAATGTGTCGTATAGTTTTGATACACTTGCAGGCAAGCGAAAAATATACCTTTTCTGCATTTTTTACTGTTACTTGAAAACGCGAGATGCAATCAGAGATCAGAATATCAGCTTTTGTGCAGAACTCTTTTTGCTATTATTCTGCATACTTCATTTTATTTCATTATGCTTTCTCCTTTTCCTGCGAGGGTCGAAACTAAAATGTTCGAGGTGTCGTATAGTTTTGGGCAGGAGTGTATATAATAAGCAATATAAAAAAAGTATTTGTTGGACATAGAAAGTTGTAAGCCCTCTTAGACAGCTGTGAGCATAAAATTACAAAAAAAAATTATGGGGCATATATGGGGCCACGCCCACTTTTCCAAAAAATTTGCAAAGATTTTTTAATACTAGAAAAAAAGCCGCATCAAAATATCTTGCTTAGTTAACGAGTTATTAATAAATGACACATTTTCGGTAAAATACCCCATAGTGCAATGCAAAGAGCAGTGGAAACGGGTAAAGAGAGTGGGAGTGGGAGTGGGAGCGGTAGCTTAATGGGCAGGTCTCTGCCTGCTGCTGTCATTCACACACTAACACAAACACAAGCACAAAGAGAGCGTGAGTGAGCGAGTGGAAGGGAGTGGAAGGGAGTGCGAGGGCTAAGGTCTTTGTTTGTCCTGCATTATTTCAACGCTTGTTTTCGCTTTTGTGCGTTGCGCTCTCTGCAGCCTTTTTCTACTCTCTTGCAGTTAGTCACTTAGCTCTATGTGTGTGTCCGTGTGTGTGCATATGCAGGTATGCCTGTATGCGAAACTTCAATGAATATTGTGCCCATGAACTCAAGAACCAACATGGCCCTTCTATGAATGGCGCTGTAAATGACGATGATGACGTGGGATTGTCCTCCAGCTTTAGGCATAAAATACTATACATATATATATCTATATAGCTAACTTGCATACAGCGATAAATTTTGTTAGTTGCCATTATATGTATGACAGAGACAGTTTATGTATTCTATCAATTGAATGACACTTAATTTACATATGTATATATACCTTCTCTTTTACTCTTTTGCTTCATTGTTCTTCTTTGTTTTTGTCTTTTACAGTTTGCAACTTTATCATACACGAACGATGTGTCACTAGCGTGGTAACGCCCTGTTCCGGCATTGCGCCATGCATTATAAAGGTGCGTACAATTTCTAGTTATCATTTCATATATACATACATACATACACACATACAGACATATGTACATATATAGAGACATCATATAGTAGCATAGTCATTATCTATATCGTTGTCACATTGAAAATAACTTGGCAAAAACATGTCGTTGTCATGTCGTTCGTTCGGACAGAATCCCGTCGCCCATTGTTGGTCGGAGCCGACGCATCACAAGAGAAAATTTTGCACTGTTTGCCGTAAGCGATTGGATGAAACGCCAGCGGTGCATTGTTTAGGTAAGTCCACCTTATCATCACACTATCTCTCTCTCTGTCTATCTCTCCCCTTTCCTTCAAATTCTCTCACAGTTTCATAGCAGTCAGTTTATTTCAATACATAATTCCTGTCACTGTCAACTGTCACATCCATTTATTGTTAACATATTCTTTTGTACATTTAATTGTTCCCTTAAATAAATATCTTTTTTTTTAATCATTAATTTGCAACTTTTTAACGTTATTTCTGCCACAGTTAAAAAATATTTTATTTCTTTTAATTAATCTTTTATGAATAGCAGTTAACTCAAAGTTGCAGACACATTTTTTATAGCATACTTTTTAGAGCTGCAAAATTAAAAAGTTGCATAGCAAGCAGCAATATTAACAGCCTCTGACTATCGTTACTTTCACAGCACTCAGCTAATGTTTTCTTTGCCCTTTTGCAAATATTAAAGTCATAAGTTATACAGCATTCAGCTTGTCAGCAATGTAATAACTTTCAATAATTTTATAGCAGTCAATTAATATAATTATTTTGGAATTCTGTAAATACTTATCTTAAGTTTCATAGCAACTACAACTTTGTTTGCCCATCATCATCATTTGCAACATTTCTGTAGCAATCAGCTATAGCTCGTTACAATTTCATAGTTATCGACAATTTGATGGCAGTAAATTAATACCGTGTTTTCCCAATTTCACAGTTTGCGAATATTTCGCGCATATTGAGTGCCAAGATTTTGCAGTGCCCGATTGCACCGAAAATGCAACCTATGTGCCCGGCAAGGAGCTGCTAAATGTGAAGCATCAAGTAAGTGATTGAATTGATTAAAACAATCAACTGATTACTGATCATTTGATTAAAATTAAACTCTCTTGCAGCATCATTGGCGAGAGGGTAATCTTCCATCAACGTCCAAATGCGCCTACTGTAAGAAAACCTGTTGGTCTTCGGAATGTCTCACAGGTGCGTATACTTGATATTTATTTGCAACTAATTTTCGATTTTATATATGTTTCTTGTTGTCTTTTTCTTAGGCTATCGCTGCGAATGGTGTGGCATGACCACACACGCTGGATGTCGCATGTACCTGCCAACCGAATGTAATTTTGGTATACTACAACCTATCTACTTACCTCCGCATTCAGTTTCGATACCACGTACTGAGGTGCCAATCGAGGCGATTATTGGCGTCCAAGTCAAATCCAAGACGTCGCTGGTGCGCGACTATTCGTGTCGTAAGTACCAAACGGGTTTCCCACCCTCAATCACATCGATACAAATTGTTTGAATGCGTATCAATATATCGGGCAATGCTTTGAATATCGATAAATATCTGTTTTGAACAGAAATAAATCTTAAATCTTAAATATCGTTATTATGCATCATAATAAATCGTTTGATGTACCTTAACAATCAACTCTCTGTATCGATATAATATCGACAACATATCGATATGCATTCCCATGCCAGAAACCCTCTTTTCTTTGTAAATCCAAACTCAGCTCCACTTCTCTCAGCCTCACTTACCCAACAAACAATCAATCAATCAATCAAACAAACAAATAATACTCACCCCAAAAGAATGAAAAACAGATATCAGCTACATCAGCTATCGATGTTGTGCACATGATGTTGTATAATATCATCACATACTCTCAGTGCCATTTTTAAAAAATACATTCCATTCATCTCCTTCAGCTCCTTTTAGGATTCATCCTCGAACACATTATACGCAAATTTCTCTCTCCAAAAAAAAACAGAAAATTCGTTTTTGCAGCTGTTTCTTTTTGATTTGATTTGATTTCTTTGATTTATTTATTAAGTTGATCTTTTGTTATTTCTTTGAACGTTTCTTTTTTGGTTTCGATAACACACCGATAACACACCGATAGCCAGCCCGGAGCTCGATGCAGTGTCGATAGCAGCCGCGGCTGGTGAAATTGAGATTGTTGGTGAAATTGGTGAGATTGGTGAAAGAAGTTTGTGCCTCAAGCAGCTGCTCGACCTGCACCGTCAGCGACTTGAGCAATCCAAACAACATTTTTTACTTTCAACGCCGCCGACGCCCACCTCCTGTGGCTCCATCTCCCTGTGTGTGTCGCCGACGCCATCCTTAACAGTTGGTGAGACCAGTAATCTCGAACAGGAGCCGGAACAGGAGCAGGACGAACAGGAGCAGGAGCAGGAGGATAGCGCTCTGCAGTTGACGACAACTACTTCGAGTAATTTGCCAACCGGAGCCATACAAAAGTCACCCTCCACCAACTCCTCACTGCAGCTGCTCTACACGAATCTCTGTCGCAAATTGGCGCATGGTCGTCGTGGAATTCCCCGTCGCAGAGGAGATCACTCCGATCACTCCGATGATGATTATGATGATGATGATGTCGATGGCGGTGTCTGTGATATAAGTGGCGGTGATTTCAGCGATGAATACGATCACTGCGACATCTCATTGCGCAAGCGGAGCACGAACCGAAGATCGCCGCGATGTGATGTCAGCGAGACGGATTATCATGGCGATGTGGAGCTGGAAACGGCGCCGGAGACAACCCGGGGCACCACCCGGGAGAGCTGCTATGAAACGTCCGATACGGGTGGCGAGCTGACCAATACGGACGAGCTCGATTCGAGCATGAATCTGATCAGCAACCTTAGCTATAATAGTAGTAATAGTAACACCTCTAACACATCCAATAGACGTAGATCCTCCCTAACTGCCAAAGCTGCTGTGAGTTCGAGTTCTCCGGCTGCTCCCTGCCCCTCATCATCATCAAAGACTGCAAAGACGGCTGCGTCGGCTCCTCAAGTGAAGGCGAAGCCAAAGACCATACTCAGTGCACCCAGGACGCACAAAGGTGGCTCCGTGAGCTCACCCAATTCCAGTGATTGCTCCTCGGCAGCACAACAACCACAACCAGAACAACAACAGCTCTCGCTGTCAGCTGTTGGACGCAGCAAGTCGTTCCAGGAGCCGGGACTCGTGCCACGTTACAAGAAATATGGACGCGGTCTCTTCCAGCGACGACGCTCGAAACGTTCGCCCAAAGGCACCAAAGGCGGTGGCACCAAGAGCAACTACAGCCTGGACAGGCTATCGCAGAACATTGAGATAACCATACAGGATGAGGATGGCAACTATCAGCCGTATGATGACAACTATCACATGTTGTCAGCTGCCTCTGTGCGTCATCGGTTCGATGATGATGACGATGTCGAGTATGAGGATTTGTATCTGGACGATCGACCTCATCATCATGTTGGACACAGTGGCGACGACATTGCTGGCGATATTAGCGATGGTGCTGCCAGCAGTCGTTCCCAAGGACATGGACATCAACATGTCCTGGGCAGACTCCTTCGTCGCGTGCGCGGACTCTCGGCCGGCTGGCGTAAGCCTCGTTACCAGAAGCGTCGAGGTGAAAACTCTTTACAATCTTCATACTCTCTTTGTCTCCTTAAACGCTAACAGCAACTCTCTGCCACCGACTGCCGTATACTCTCTCTCAGCAGTAGTACTCAGTGCGCTCGATTGGCAACCAACAAAACATGTTTCGTTTCGTTTTCGTTTTCGTTTAGTTACGTTTTGGACTTTTCGTTTCAATCTTTGCTTTGTTTCTAGTTTTTGAGCTAACAAGTTGCGCCTTAGTTAATTTCTTATTTGTTTAACCGAATACTAATACTCTACTAATCCCACATACCACAAATCATACGATCGCACCATTTCGCATCGCCTTTTATCGACAAATCACCAGCTAAATCACGAAAATCACATTCACAAAAAACAAACACTTCCAAACTGCTCTCATAGAGGTGATACAAATCAATATTGTTGATAGAAATCAATGTGTTATCGATCACTTATCTTTTTACCGATGTATCGATCTGTTTTTTTTTTATAAATCCAAATAAGAGGAAGCAGTACGTAGTACTTACAATTATTAGTCATTTAAGTAAATATGATAGCTTAGTGAAAAGGATAACTCGATAACTTATTATTTTACGATATATCGAACTGATATTTTATTAAAATCAAATCGAAGTAAGCAGTTTCGAGCTATAAGATACCTAGTACTTACTAGCTCTTGTAATTTAAAAAAATATGATAGCTTAGGGAAAAGGAAAAACAATATTCTACTCTCGATAACTTATTATTTTACAGTATATCGATCTGGTATTTTAATAGATCTAAATGGGAGAAAGCAGTTTCGGGCTATGAGATACTTAGTTCTTACTAATATTAGTTATTCCAATAAATATAATAGCTAACGGAAAAAAAAACAACATTTTACTCTCGATAACTTATTATTTTACGATATATCGATCTGATATTTTATTAAAATCAAATGGGAAAGGCAATTCCGGACTATAAGATAATTAGCACTTACTATTATTAGTTATTTAAGTAAATATAATAGCTCTTGACTCGACTTGATATCAAAGTTTTAGTATCGATAACTTTTTTTTACCAATATATCGATACGTGAGAATTCATGATAAATAACTTCAATTTATTTTCTTGTGAGAGCAGTTTTGAGATACATAGCACAAAGACTCATAATCACATCTGCATGTAAATCTAACGCTAACACCATGCCTAAATTTGTCCCAGAAGTTATAGCTAGTAACCGTTTTACTATATCCTCTGTGCACGTTTAGCACGCAGCATATCGGAGGAATTTAGCAGCGGAGATGCGCCCCGCTTCAAGGATGAGGAGTCGCTGGGCAAGGCCGACTCCTCGCATGGCATGAGCGCTTCCGCTGCTTCAGGCGGTGGAGGCGGCGCAGGTGGCAGCAGCGGCGGGGGAGGCGGTGGAGGAGCAACTGGTGGTGGTGGTACCAGCGGTGGTTCTTCCACCTCGGCGCACTATCGCCCTGAATCGTCTTCTGGCCACAAGCAATCGGCAAGCGACAAGCGCGAAGAGAAGGACCGAGAAAAGAAGGAGAAGGAGCGTGAGGAGAAGGATATAGGTAAGATCTGTGCAAAGATTCCAGTTTAAAATAACTAAACATTCGGAAAATGTGTCTTTCTAAATTAAAGTATGTCCATTCTTCAATTTATACCGTTTTTAAATAAAATGGTAATAATATTGTATTATTTAAATATGAAACGCTCTATTTAAGTTTCATTTTTCATGTTTGCGCCTTATAATTCTCAACTGGTTCTAGTCGCAAAAAGGTGACATCAGCATCTTATGAAATAGTTTAAGACTGAGAATTGCAATTGTTATTTGGCGCGATTTTTATGTAATTAAACTAGTATATTTCAAGATTGAATTAAAATATTACAATAAAAATATTAAAAGATTGCGAAAAGCGAACTTGAAGTAAGATTTTTGTTGCTCAGTTCTGAAAATTCCGAAATATTTATTGATTTTTTTCTGAGTGTACTGATTGAAAAGTTCCATTTTCATTTCGATTTCAGAGATGATCAAGGTCTTTGACGGCAACAACTCATTCCGACGACAGCAGTACCGTGCGATCATCGTGCAACGGACATATACCCTGGAACAATTACTGACCACCGCCCTGCGGGCATTTCACATAACACGTGATCCGCAGGCATTCTATCTGACGGATCTGTACGCAGCCGCTGGCATGGAGGATGCACCAATTCAGGATCCGACGCCAGTGCTGAATCTGACACACCTGGAGGGCAAGCGACCGGCCATGTATCTCAGGTTTCACGACAGGGACAGAGGCCATGTCCGTGTCTATCCGGGCAAATTGCAGTGCTCCCTGGAGGATCCCTATGTCAGTGTGCCTGTTGATAATACAACAGTTATCAAGGACTTGATACGTGATGCACTCGATAAGTTTGGTCTACAAGATAACCAAATACAGGATTATAGGTAAAATCAAAGAAAGGATATATTTACATTACAAATTCAATTTGAATCCTTCCTCTCTAGATGCTCGGAAGTGCTGCTCGATCGCGGCGTTACCGAACGCATTCTTTCATGGAATGAAAGGCCTTGGGATATTACGAAGCAGCTGGGCAAGGACTCCATACGTCAAATGGAATTGATGCGCTTCTACATGCAGCACAAACAGGATCCCCATGGACCAAACATTGCACTTTTTGTGGGCAATCTGCCCACGGGACTCTCGCAACGCAACTACGAGCAGATCCTCAACAAATACGTGACCGATGAGAACAAGTTCATTAGCATTGGACCCATCTACTACGAGTACGGCTCGGTGGTGCTGACCTTTGAGGATGCTCAAAAGGCGGTAGGTTGTCCCTTTCTCCCTTTTCAATCTTAGTTTTTGTACAGTTAAAAGGAAAATTTAGATGCAGCATAAATTTAAGGGTAAAGCTTTGATATAAATTGCTTTGCTTGTCAAAATCGGTTCAGAATTGACCAAATTATGAGTTTTTCTGTGTCCCAGTTACTAACAAAGAGCACAAAACGGTAAGAGCTAGAAGTCTGAAATTTTCACAAGCTTCGTTTTACGAAAAAATTCGACCAAACAGAGATAAAACTTTGTATACGAATGCGCATTGTTATTAATTGTGTTTAGAAAAAAGAGATAGGCGGAATTTGGGTTAAATAATAAGTTTGTAGTTGTTTTTTCTTAAAGTACAGGATCTATAAATCTTTACGATTAATTTAATTGGAACTCAACTCTTTTAGGTTCGCGCCTTCTACAATCTACGCGAAACGATAATTGAGGACAAGAAGCTGTTGGTGCTGTTGTTGCCAAACATTGAGCCCAGCATGGTTCCCTCGGATGTGAGGCCGCTGCTGGTCTTTGTGAACGTCAAGTCTGGCGGCTGCCAGGGATTGGAATTAATATCGAGCTTTAGGAAACTGCTTAATCCGTACCAGGTCTTTGACTTGGACAACGGCGGACCATTGCCAGGGTAAATCTCAAATTGCCAAAGGCAAACACTTTGTAAATGCTCATGTTAATATCTATCCTCTCTTTCCTCAAGACTCTATGTATTCCGTCAAATCACCAACTATAAGATCTTGGTATGCGGTGGAGATGGCACCATTGGTTGGGTGCTGCAATGCCTGGATAATGTTGGTCAGGACTCGGAATGTTCTAGCCCACCGTGCGCCATTGTGCCGTTAGGTACAGGTAAGTACCGTTAGCCAACCTCCTCCTTCCCTCCCTCCCCCGAATTCCGAAATCATAATTCTTGGACTTGGACAGGCAACGATCTGGCACGCGTCTTGTGTTGGGGTTCCGGTTACACCGGTGGCGAGGATCCCCTGAATATGCTGCGTGATGTGATTGAGGCCGAGGAGATACGATTGGATCGCTGGACTGTTGTCTTCCATCCGGAGGATAAGCCCGAAGAGCCAGCGATGAAGCCGCCCGCACAAACAACCGGTAAGAAGAAGAAGGCTCACCAAGCACATCTATCAACATCGCAACAAACAAATCAGCATCATCAATTACCGGCTCTGACATCGAGTGATATATCAGGTCATTTGATGTTTCAAAATTTCTATTCTATTCTTTCTATATACTCTACGTTTAAACGTTTAATTGTCTAATTCTTACCCCGTAACCAACAAATATCCCAAGTTTAAAAACCAAAATACCCTGTAAACAAAGATAAAGAAAGAGAGAAGAGAGAGTTGAAATTGTATTTATGCTTTTAAGTATTGCTGTAATATTATTCAAGAAGCTTCTGATTCCATATGATAACTTTTTTAACATCAAATGTATTTGTGTAACTGATTCTTCTGAAGATTCCTTCGATTGGAAACAGTTCCTAGAATATCATTGGTGTATATCTTTATCTTTAACAATACTAAAGAATAACTATTTACATATCCCATAGAAAACTAGATCAAAATAAGTTACCTAACCTTAAAATATGAAAACCTAACCTCAAAATTTAAAAATTAACCTCAAATCAAATTAACCAAAAATCTTACCTGAAAATAACTACATTTTGAAAATCTAACCTCAGTATGAATAAAACCCGAGTAGTTCCCACTCCCCTATGAGTAAAAGTTTGGTAATTTATTACAAATGACAACCTAACCTTAAAATGTGAAAAACTAACCTTAAAATTTAAAAAATCAACCTCAAATTTCAAAAATTTTACCTCAAAAGAATTAAATTTCGAAAATCTAACCTCAGTATAAATAAATCCCGAGTAGTTCCCACTCCCCTAAACAAAAGTTTGGTAGATGATTATAATTGACAACCTAACCTTAAAATTTATAAACTTAACCTCAAATTTTGCAAAATTAATCTTAGTTTGAGTAAAATCCAAGTAGTTCCCAGTTTTCTATCCAAAAGTTTGGTAGCTGATGATAAATGCTGTTGGTTTTGGATGTGTATACGATGTATTTGTAAAGGGTTTTTAAGAGCTGCATGCATCGCTTTCTAGTTGTAGTTAATTGAAGACATAAACGGGGAGATCAGGTAATGTATAGTATGTATATCGAGTCAAGTTGAAGCCTTGGGATGTGTACAACCGGTAATAACAAGAAAAAACTAAAAAAAACAAAAAAAAACTCTCGTCATCTCGATGTACATTTTGTAAATTCAATGTGTCGATGTCCTGTGTTTGATGTTGTTGATGTGTGTGTTTCAAATTGAAAGTATCCAGAATCCGGACAAGAAACTCAACTAATGTTTTATGATTTGTGGATTTAGGTGGCGCCCAAAACGAGGACAACTCACAAATCTTTGTGATGAACAACTATTTTGGCATTGGCATCGATGCCGATCTGTGTCTGGACTTCCATAATGCACGCGAGGAGAATCCCAATCAGTTCAATTCTCGTCTCCGCAACAAAGGATACTATGTGAAGATGGGTCTGCGCAAGATTGTTGGACGCAAGACGGTCAAGGATTTGCAAAAGGAGCTGAAACTGGAAGTCGATGGCAAGGTCGTCGATCTGCCACCTGTCGATGGCATCATTATATTGAATATATTGAGGTAATTAACAGTTTTTTCAAATATTTTTTCTGAAAAACTATAAAACATAGACAGCAAAAAAGCAAATAAATATTTTTGTTATCGTATTTGTTGATTCGATTTATATTTTTCAGGAACTGTAATCATTAAAAGTTTTATTAAAAAAATAATGATATAATGAATAATTTCAAGTTCACAATATAATGATTAATTTTTAGTTATACTTCTGCTATTCAACCAATAATCACTAATTTTGAACAGAAAACTAAAACTTAAGGAATAATCATTATTTCATGAGTTTTTACTCAAAATAAAACTCAAGTTAAAATTTCGACTACATCTTAGGGAATAAAGGCATTAAATTATATACACTCATGGTCATTATAATAAGTGCACTCTTTTTTTTTACTAAACAAGCTATTGTTGGTAAAGTCTTTAACAGTAAAAAAAA